>SKCR01038397.1:0-115340 GCA_019454045.1 Zanthoxylum bungeanum | reverse complement strand
TTGCACACATTGAAAAATTTATGTGAAGTTTTAGCTTAGGGCTCTAATTGTAATGTGATTTGAATATTCAAGTGCCTAACCTCATAGGAAACATGCACATTCACTTAGATGCATTAGGTTCATGTACAAATGCCTTAAAACCATCATATTTGCATTTTTGGTACAGAAACCGACATATCGGTCCCTTACCGTTGTCCATACTGGTGAGATGCAATGTTTTGCATGCTCACTGTAATCGGCACGGACCATACCGGTCTCATACCGTTCACCATACCAATGAACCTGAGGAATGCACACCTATTGGAACTGACACAAATCAAACCGGTGTCCATACCGGTCCCATACCGATGAGCCTAACGGCTAGTTCCTTTATTAGAATCGGCATGATCTACACCGATCATATACCGGTTAACATACCGGTCAGGCTCTTCATATTGCACACACACTAGAACCGGCATGACCCAAACCGGTCATCATACCGGTGTCCATACCGATCTAACGATTGAGTTCTTCAAACGATAATATATTCGTTGGAGTCCGGCATACCGGTGTCAGAGACCGGCATACCGGTCTCAGATAGAGCTGTTGGGACTTGTCATGTATTTTACTATAAATTAAGCCGCAATTCGTTTTTGCTTGGTTAGACACTCAAGATACAACCTTCATATCATCTCATAGAGCAAAAACAATAGTGTTTCATAAACACTCATACATCAAGCTCACACTCACTACACATTCATATACATTTGTAGTGAGCTTAGATCACTTGGGTAACCAACTCACACAATCTTCTTTATCAATGTGAGTATCCAAGTGTGCTTTATAACTTAAAATTCTAAACACTTTTGATTTGTGAAATCCTATCGTTTGGGTAATTTGTAAAGATTCGTGAGTGCCCATACGAAGAAAACTCATTATAGAGGTTTTTTAGTGAACCTATATCTAAAACTCAAAGTGTAAAGGTTTGGAGTGCACCTTGCGTAAAACTCTTGGTTGCGAGTGAGCCACATTAAAAACTCAGTTCATATTGAAAAACTTCAAGCGCGGCTTGGGGGAGTGGACGTAGGCATTGTTGGCCGAACCACTATAAATCTCGGCGTCGTTTTATCTATCCTTACTATCTTTACATATTGCAAGTTTCATTTATATATATGTTTATTGCTTAGGAACTTGCATATAGGTTAGTTATTACAATAGAGAAAATTGACCATAAGTTTAATTGGTAAAATAACTTAAAATCGACAAAGAATTTTTAATTCTACATATTTTAGCCGTAACCCAATTCACCCCATATTGGGTATAGAGTTTGGTTTATCGCTATTGATTGTAGGTAATTTCAGTTGGAATCAGAGCGAGGTATTCTCAACAAAGACTTAACCGTCCGAGAATAGATCATTGCCTCTACAAGCAACTCATCAAATCTTGCCGAAGGATTTTCAACAACTAGACCTCCATTTTACACCGGAACCAATTACAACTATTGGAAAATGAGGATGTTGAACTACCTTCTAGCCGTTGATCCGCAATCCTACTTGGTAATTACACAAGGTGCAAAAGGGCCAATGAAGAAGGATAACAATAGTTTTGAGATTCCAAAGCCTACTCTAGAATGTGATTGAGGATTTAAAACAAGCCTAAAAAATGCTAAGGCACTCAGCCAACTCCTTTGTGCTATTGATCGAAGTCAAATAAATAAGTTTCCAGAGTTTGGAAACACATATGAGCTATGGAAGTATTTGGAAATGATCAACGATGGCACAAGTCAAGTGAATGAATAAAAAATCAACCGGTTTATGTGCGAATTGGACAACTTCAAGATGGAATCCGGGGAAGAAATTGATCACATGATTTCAAGGTTTACAATCATTATAAACCATCTAGGTGCTTTAGGGAAAATCATTGGGCCAACGGATCAAGTGAAGAAAATTCTTAAGTCACTTCCTAAGGAATATAGAAGCTACACCTCCTCCATTAGAGAAGCAAATGACATGAACACTTTGAAGCTAGATGATTTGGCCGAAAAATTACTTGAATATGAATTGGAGATCAAAATGGATCAAAAGAAGGAAGAATGAGAAGAGAACAAGAAATAATCTTGCCTTGAAAGCAAGAAGAATAGATGATTCAAGCTCAAGTGAGGAAGATAGTGATAATGAGTTGGCAATAATAACCAATAAGGTCAAAAAGCTCCTCAAATCTGCAAAGTTGAAGGGAAAATCAAAAATGGATGAAAAGAAAGAAGAAAAATGGCCATGGAAGCACAAGAAAATTATTTACTATGAATGTAATAAACCGGATCATATAGCTATCGATTGCCCATTGAAGAAAATAAAAAGAAAATCCAAGAAAAAGGCATTAAAAGCTACTTCAACTTGGAGCGATAGCGACTCCAGCTCATCCGAGGAGGAAGAAGTCAAAGACAAAACAATAGCATTTATGGCTATCAAGGATGAGGATTTCTTCTTTGAAAGCCAAGAAGAAAAAGGTACACAACTATCAAGAATACAATGGTTTACTTGATGCTTGTTATGGCTTAAATGAGTTGTGTGATATGCTTAAGAAGAAACTTAAATTGGTTAAAAATGAGCATTCATCACTTAAAAATGAACATACATCTTGTATGGATAAATTTCATGCTTTAGATAATGAGATTATATGCTTAAAGGCCAAAAATGAAAAAGAAATAGCATGCTTAAATGATGAAAATGCATGTTTAAGAGATAAAAAGCTAGAACTTGAAAATGCCATATCTAATATGCCATCTAGCTAAAAAACATGTGAATGTAAAACTATTTTGAATGAAAATATTTTATTAAACACAAAGGTTATATATTTGCAAAACATAGTTAGTAAATTCACATTAGGACTTGGATCCCAAAAATGTGCATTAAAAGATAAGGATTAGGATATAGGCCTTTTATTAAAAGAAAATTCTTGAAGAATTATTTTGTTAAGACATCCGACTCCTATACTAATATTGCTAAAAATGAAAATATCATTTTTCATGCATGTAATAAGAAAGGACATAAAAGTTTTGAGTGCTTGAACAAAAATGTGATTAAAAATGCATGATTCCTCAAGGAATCAAGATTAACCCCCATGGTCCCAAGAAATGTTGGGTACCAAAATGCACTTGATAAATTTGTAAGGGGAGCTTGGGAAGGATCTTTAAAGAGAATTGAAAATTGATCCCAAAGGCTCAAAAAGATGAGGAATGAGAACAGTTAAAGGTAAACTCCGTATTCACGGAAACATTGGTATCGTTTCCTCCAACTTGTATTTGTATGCTTATTTCAAATTGGTTAATATATTTTGAAGCATACAAGTGATTAGACAATATACTCAACTTTATATTAGTATCAATTGTTCATTTGATATCATTAAATTCATTAATCATACATTTAAACCTCATTTTGTATCAATAAGTATCACATTGAATTTATTGAGTTAGATGACATATATGTGATTACTTGATTGATTTGCATTGAAAATGATTTTTCCATTTCACATATTTAAATGAAAATGAAATAAATGTATATCAACATGATTTCCCATTGGTATAATGAAAAGCATGAATATTTGATTAATTTGTATCATAATTATGGGAAGAAATCATTAAAAATGCATTGATATTTAGTTAATTGGTAATCATTGGTATAAATTTTAAGAAATATTTTTTATGCATAATTTCTATATTTTATTAAAAAAAGGAGAAATACCAAATGTGCATATTTTTAAATTTTGGTATCATCATTTGATAATACACTTACTTATTGGTATCTCATTTAAAACTTAAAATTTTGCTTCTCCACTTTTTGATAATGTCGAAGAGGGAGAAATCATTATAAATGAGATTAAAACTTATTTTACGCTCAACCTTGGATTAAGGGGGAGTAAATGTACAAATGTGTTTGTCTAAGTCTTATAAAGATATTTTGAAGACAATCACACATTGAGGGGGAGCAAAATCTTCAACATTTGGACTCAGACTCACAATTTTTAAGGGGTTGTCAACATAAAAAAGGGGGAGATTGTTAGCGATATAGTCGCATAATGGATTTTGATGACGCAATGAGAGTGAAGTCTTCGATGCGCAAAAGCGAGATATTATAAAAAGATGTCGAAGCAAAATGGTGGTGAAGAGCAAAGAATGTGAAGACTTTCACACATTGAAGAATTTATATGAAGTCTTAGCTTAGGGCTCTAATTGTAATATGATTTGAATATTTAAGTGCCTAAGATCATAGGAAACATGTACATTCACTTAGATGCATTAGGTTCATGTACAAAATGCCTTAAAACCTTTATATTTGCATTTTTGGTACAGAAACAGCATACCGGTCCCTAACCGGTGTCCATATCGGTGAGATGCTCTATTTTACATGCTCATTGGAACCGGCACGGACCATACCGGTCCCACAAAGGTCACTATACTGGTGAACCTGAGGAATGCACACCTACTGGAACCGGCACAAACTAAATCGGTGCCCATACGGTCTCATACCGGTGAGCCTAATGACTAGTTCTTTTACTGGAACCGGCATGACCTACACTGGTCATATATCGGTTAACATACCGGTCATGCTCTTCATATTGCACACACACTGGAACCGGCATGACCCAAACAGGTCATCATATCGGTCTAACGGTCGTGTTCTCCACACAGTAATATATCTGTCAGAGACCGGTATATCGGTGTCAGAGACCGACATACTGGTCTCAGAAAGAGTTGTTGGGGCTTGTCTTGCATTTTACTATAAATTAAGCCTCAATTCATTTTTGTTTGGTTAGACACTCCTGATACAACCTTCATATCATCTCATAGAGCAAAAACAAGAGTGTTTCATAAACCTTCATATTCATAAACACTCATACATCAAGCTCACACTCACTACACCTTCATATACATTTGTAGTGAGCTTAGATCACTTGGGTAATCAACTCACACAATCTTCTTTATCATTGTGAGTATCCAAGTGTGTTTTACAACTTCAAATTATAAACACTTGTGATTTGTGAAATCCCATCGTTTGGGTAATTTGTAAAGGTTCGTGAGTGCGCCTACGAAGAAAACTCATTATAGAGGTTTTTTAGTGAACCTATATCTAAAACTCAAAGTGTAAAGGTTTGGAGTGCACCTTGCATAAAACTCTTGGTTGCGAGTGAGCCACGGCAAAATCTTGGTTCATAGTGAAAAGCTTCAAGCGCGGTTTAGGGGAGTGGACAGAGACATTGTTGGCCGAACCACTATAAATCTCGATGTCATTTTCTCTATCCTTACTGTCTTTACATATTGCAAGTTTCATTTATATATATGCTTATTGCTTAGGAACTTGCATATAGGTTAGTTATTACAATAGAGAAAATTGACCTTAAGCTTAATTGGTAATATAGCTTAAAATTTTGCATATTTTAGCCGTAACGCAATTCACTCCCCCCTTGGGTATAGTGTTTGGTTTATCGCTATTGCTTGTAGTTAATTTCAAGCCATACATGATAATATGACGTGCTATCTTCAATTTCTTGGTGCCACAAGTCAAGTCATACACCATTCAAGATCACGACATATGAAATAGTCAAAAATAATTCTAGGTGCCACAAGAGTGATCATAATACTCTAACATGACAACAAGTTATCCTATAACAAATTGAGTTTAAATTTCATAAATTTCACTATATTGATTTTAGACATTCATATAAACATCCAAAACAATTAACTAATTATTTCCATCAACATTTATGAGAAAAATATACACATCATCATGCAACAAAATTGTTAGAGCTAATAGAAACAATTTCTAATTAAAGAAAGAATAAAAGAATTACCTTAATCCTTAAATTTCTTCTTAATCTTAGTTGCAATAATTTTCTTTTCAATTTTCTCACACTTTTCTCTTTGGATGCTTTAAGTTTTATTTTCAAAACCTCTAAATGAAAATGAAACAATTTCAAGCCTAATAAGGCTCGTAATTGTCGAAAATAGAGGTAAATTTGTCATTTTATTAAACATTTTACTTGATTTAAATTTTGCCACAAAATATAACAAATGAATATTTATATGGTTTAGCCAATCAAATTATATCATGTGTTATTACAAATGTTATAGTTATATGGAAAAAATAATTAACTAATTAATTAATTACAAATGTATCTATATTTGTCTAAATTTTAAACCATAGAATTAAATAATAAATAAATTATTAATTTTTTAATATTGTATATGTGATAAAATTAATTAAATCTAATATGTATCTGAAGGCATGAAAAGTGGAGAGAATCCATACCTTGAAAATATTTGACTTGTCGTTGTAAAGTCCAGTTGAATTTGGGCTTTAGATGGGCCTGAACTTGTTTAGCCTTTAGTCCAGTAATGACTTCCTAGTGAATGCACCAACAAGATTAGAATTTTCCGATTCTTTTGTTATGATTGCAATTAATTGTTAAATACTTATTAAATTTAGGAATGTTTTTCTTCTTCCACAAAAGGGCCCTCTTATTTGATATTTCATTAGTTTATATAGTATTGTGCATGTGGAGATTTCAACCTCCGGTTGACATTTGTCCATCGATGAACTACTCTTAATTGCATAGAGAGTACACTTGTCATAAGACATGCTGAAATTTAACATTAGATGTGAATAGAGCTATTATTATGCATGCTAAGATAAGTGGATTTTAATTAAAGTTTACTAATCTCGAATTATGATATGTGACATCATATACTTCGGAGTACTGATATTGGGGTAGAAATACTTCCATTATATTTATTATATGAATTCCGAGGTTAATCTTTTCGAAATAGGTCCAGATCGAATTGGACTAATCTCGAAGAGTCTCGACTTCAGTGTGAGTGAGTGACGTCACTCTATGGTAAAGTTTTAATTTCTTCAAAAGTCTTCAGATTTTAGAGATCACCCTGACATTTCTCATCTGCTAGTACTGTACATTTAACAATACCATGGTAGGTGTCATCATTCCATTGAACCTATTGTTGGAGTTGGTGCTCGACGCGCCAAATTTTGTTGTATTTATTGTAAATACGATGTACATTATATTTTATTATGAATAAAATTAAGTAATTTTCATCAATATATTCTTGTATATAGTAAATGCGTAAAAGACCTTAGAATGAATAGTTGTGGTATAATTACAAAAGCGCCGCAATTTTTATTGAGAAATGTCACAATATGATTCATTCTTAAATGTTCATGGTCAAGGTTTACATACCCGGTCGGTTAATAAACCCGTGAGACCAGTACGTGTCGTATATTAGAATTGTTCTAATAGTTTGTCTCAGTAAACCATGAGTCTTGGGAGACTCATCTAGACATGTAGATATTTATTGGATAAATACTGAACGACTCATTTAAAGAATCCTGATAGATGGTACACCACCGTCAATAGGAATCTTTACGAGTCGAATAACATATTAGCTCATTTGACTTGTGATACCACTGTGGATATGTGAGATATCCTCCATACTTTGATAACTGTCACTTCGACGATCTTTTTATATCAGACCTCTACCTGTTCGTTGGATATGGACTGCTCACAATATCATGTCATGTATCCAGAGAGGATCTGTCAGTCTCGTGTACGGGATTTAGGTGTCCAATTTGTGATTCTTTGAAATCCTTGGCCGAGGTATGATTCGAAAACGAGTTCTGAATATTTGTTAAGAATCATAATTATGTCGCGACACATTAATTGTTCATAGCGGAGATTTGACGTTTTATCTATATCTCAAGAACAATTCAGATAACCTATGACAGAGGATTATATATATGCGATGATTTCGACTTGGATGGTTCAACTCGATTATCTGTGGTCCTCGTAATTTGTGAGTGGACAAGTTACAGACATGGAAACGATTTCCATGATAGATAAACTTGAACCTAGAGAGTCCCACAATATAAAGTGTACTCGTTGATCACTTGGACAATTAATTATGGATAATTCAGATTATTCATAATTTACACATGCGTATTAAATAATGTGTATTTGTATACGATACATAATTAAGATTAGAAACATATTATTAACCTATTGGATTTTGACACTTGTTTATTATTAATTAATTAATTAATTAATTAATTATATATTATTAATAAAATTGGGAGAATATTCTTGAAATATTTTTCCATGTATTTATTTTGTCATTTTGTTAATTATTAAATGAATTAATTAATTTGTTAATTGATTTATTTTAATTAAAGAATATTACATTAATATTCTTTGATTTGGCAAATTATGATTTGCCAAACCATGTGTATTTGACACATGGATTTTTAATTACAAAAATCAAAATAAAATCAATTTTTGGATAAGATCAAATTGTTGGCAAAATTTTAGCCATAATAATTTGTTAATTTTTGATTAAAAATTGGCTAAAATTTCGGCCAAGGGTGTCCTTATTATAAATTGAAATTGTTTCAATTTTACAAGTTTTGAAACACTTCTCATGTGTTGAGAAAATAAAAGAAAAAGGGGATTAGGGTTCTAACCAAGCTAATCAACATCAAAAGTGAAGAAATTGGAAAAATTAGTTCTTGAAATTAAGGTAATTTAAAGTTTCCAATTTCTAATTTCTTAATTTAGTTACTTAAGCATGAAAGTATATATTTGATATGTATTTTCCATGTCTTAATTTTATATGTATCTTGGATATGTATATGAACTAAAATTGATGTTGATTGCTTATGAAACCTTAATTAGTTTCTTTATTAGGCATGTGTATTTAGATTAATTAGTGAATTAATCTTCAAAATTAAAATTTCCATTCTAGAGTGATATTTCCACTCAAATGTTGCCTAGAATTGTTCTTGTAACTTTATATTGTGGTGATTTAATTTGGAGCAAGTTAATTAGATTAATTTGTGATTAAATTGGATTTTGGGTTGAAAGATTGGCAAAAATTATTTCTGGATCAGATCTGGAATTGATATTTAAAACAAAATATTTTTCATGTAAAAATATGTATTTTGGATGATTTTGGATGTGTATTGGGTGGTGTATAAATTCCGGAAATTATTCCAGGACGAAAACGGCAAAATTCGCCTCGAAATGGGCTCGTTGCGTGCCGGCTGTGATCCCAGTGAACTAGGCACTGTTCGGGCAGCCCAAGGCCTGACCGAACACTGCTCAAATGTCCGGGATGACCCGGCTCGGTGGTTGGTCAATCGGTTTGACCGGTTGCCCGTTACGCGTAGATTTGTCGAAAAATATTTTTCGTAAAATAATTCGTCGTGTGACCAAATATATTATGTTATTAAATGTTAATAAATAATATATTAATCATATTTGAGTGAATTATAAATATTTGATATTAATTAATTCTCTCGGGATAATTTTAAAATGTTTAAAAACCTTTTTCGCCCTCCGCCGCGAGCTTCTGCTGCGTTAACCCCAACAAAATGGTATCAGAGCGTCTGATCCCACATCCAAAATAATTTTTCATGCCTTAAATATTTGATATTATTCAATTTATTTTACATATGCTAGAGAATTAATTGATTGGATCAATTATTTAACTGTTCAATAGTTTTGTAAAATCCCCATAATAAGGCTTTGTGTTTTTGTGAGTGTATTGTACACTAATAGGTTCGTCTCATCAATTTGGATATAAATACTTTTCCTGATACTGTGGTTGTATCTGCCAAAGCAGTGCGGCTATGGTTAATGAAAATTTATTTATACCGGTAAAACTTACTTGATAAGAAACAAATTCGAGCGAACGTGCATGTCAATAGATGCCAAAGCAGTGAGGTGATGCATTAGTACCTTGGATATGTACATTGACGAGTATTGCCTTGAATATGCCCCATCCAATAGATGCCAAAGCAGTGAGGATCGGAAACGGTTCATGATCTATTTTAAAGAGTCACATCCGATGTGATTGGTAATTGTTACCTACTTTAAAATATATTTGGGCACAATGTGACAAAGTTGTGTGTTCAAATATATTTGCAAGGTCTACTTCTTGTTATAGAATTTAATTTAATTATTGAATTCTCGTATTTTGTTTGGGGATTATCAATTTATGTAAAATAGTGGGAGGACGTCCTTATATTAAAAATCCATGATATGTTGGATGTTTTGTGATATTGATGAAATTACTTTTATCTGCTAACTCATGTTTCTTTTGTAAAGTTTTTGATGGCAGCTACTACTTCCGTTCATCCGTTTGCTTGTGTCCTGGACGTGAACAAATTGACTGGTCCTGAGAACTTTAGTGAATGGGAATTAGATCTTAAGATAGTCTTGAGATAAGAGAAGTTGGATTATGTGCTGGATAGTCCAGTACCTTTGGATATTGCTCCGGAGTCTTTACCTGAAAAGAGGGAGGTATTTGAGAAATGGAAGGATGATGATTTGAGAGTCAAGTCACTCATTCTCTGTTCTATGTCTCCTAATCTAAAGAGATAATATGTTGATATGCCTGACTCCTACATCATTATTACTCAACTTCGGGAGCTATTTCTAAACCAGGAGCAGAATCTGGTATATAGAATCTCTGTGGAATTGTTTCACGCTCGTTTGGCTGATGGTAAGCTTGTGAGTCTACATGTCCTGCACATGATGGATCTTATGGAGCAACTTCAAAAGTATGACTTTCAGCTGAATGAGACTTTGGACATGAATTTGATTCTTGGCTCACTCCCACCAGCGTATTCCCAATTCATTATGAAGTTCAACATGCATAATATTCGCTGTTCCTACAGTCAGTTGCATAGGATTCTTCAGACTGCTGAGGAGGACATCAAGAAGGGTGTGCTGACACTCATCTCAAAGTCCTATATGCCTAGTTCTTCTCCTTCTCAATCTGCGAGATCAGGCAAGAAGAAGAAGAAAAAGGCAAATAAGACTGGCATCAGTGTTCATCCGAAAGAAAATGTTGAAAAACCAGGCAAGTCGAAGAAGAAGAAAGCAGTTGAGGACAAGTTCCACCACTGTGGCAAGATTGGACATTGGAGGCGTAATTATCCAGAATATATTGCTTCCATCAGACGGGAGGGAGCCGCCACATCAGGTATGTTTATTTTCCATATCATTGGTATGTCTTTGGCTTGTGAAGCCATTGGTTCTGGTTGGGTTTTAGATTCTGCTAATCCTACTTACATCTGCAATTCGTTGCAGGGGCTGAAAGTCAGTAGAATCCTGAGTCCAGGCGAAATGCAGCTTCGTTTTGGAAATAAAGATTCCTTATCTGCAGCCGTTGGCGAATATGAGATTCGTCTTTCCAGAGGCAGCATCATTTTGACAGATTGTGTTTTTGTGCCTAGTTATGTAGTTAATATTATCTCCCTGTTTGTATTAGATACAAAAGGATATCATGTACATATTAAGAATCGTTCTATGTATATATATGATATGAAAGATGTTTTGTTACACAAATATTCAAATTCGCAAGGTCATTATATTTTGCATGCCATTAGAGATGTTTATGAAATTAGGGATAATAAACGTAAAAGATCTGAAATAACTGATACTGAATTATGGCATATGCGGTTAGGTCATATAGGTGTACGATGCCTAACCCAGTTTGGTTAAGAATGGTCTGATTGAGAATCTAACTATACAATCTTTTCCAACTTGTGAATCTTACATTCATGGTAAAATGACCAAAGCCCCATTTACCGGTGTTGGACATCGAGTCACTGACTTATTGGAGCTTGTACATAGTGATGTATATGGTCCTATAAGTCACACTACTCATAGTGCTTTTTCTTACTTCGTAATATTTACCGATGATTTGTCATGGTATGGTTATGTTATTTGATGAAACATAAATCAGAAACCTTTGAAAATGAAGTAGAAAGACAAACTGGTAAATTCATCAAATGCCTTCGATCAGATTAAGGCGGTGAATATATGAGTAGTGAATTCACAGAGTATCTTAAAGAGAATGTGATTCTCGCTCAATTTACTCCTCCGAGTACTCCACAGCACAATGAAGTATCTGAAAGGAGAAATCAGACTTTATTGGATATGGTCAGATCGATGTTGAGTTTACAGATCTATCTTACTTTTTGTGGGGGTATGCTCTTCTAACTGCTGCACATTTGCTGAATAGGGTTCCTTCTAAAGCTGTTCCCACTACTTCATATGAGATATGGGTTGGTAGGAAACCGAACCTTGATTATATTAGGGTTTGGGGCTGTCATGCATACGTCAGAGTGACGCTGCAGGATAAACTTTTGCCTCGAGGGCTAAAAATTAGGTTTGTTGGATATCCTTCGAATTTCAAAGGATATCAATTCTATGATCCCTAGCATCGAATGTGTTCGTAGCTTGTTTTGCCAGATTTCTTGAAGAATAATTCTTGGCAGAAGGTGGTAATCATAGAAGGGTTGAACTTGATGAAGTCCAACCTATAGATGACAGACCGTTAAAGGACTCACAGGTTTAGACAGAAGAAGAACCTTTTAGTTCCACTCTCCGTAGGTCTACTAAGATATCAAGACCTCTTGAGCACTTGTATTTGATACAAGACAAGAGTCTCGATGTGCTTCTCGTGGAGGAGACTGATCCGTATACCTATAGAGAAGCAATGTTAGACATTGATTTCGCTAAATGGCAGGAAGCCATGAATTTCGAAATGGACTCTATGCATCAGAATCAAGTATGGGACTTGGTTTCGCTTCCTGAGGGAATTTTTCCCGTAGGTTGTAAATGGGTTTACAAAAGAAAGCGCGGGCCTGATTGGAAGGTTGAAACCTTCAAAGCCTGACTGGTTGCTAAAGGTTACACTCAAAGGCCAAGTGTGGACTATGATGAAACCTTTTCGCCAGTAGCGATGCTAAAGTCTATTAGGATTCTATTGGCTATCGCTGCTTACCATGACTATGATATTTGGCAAATGGATGTCAAAACGATTTTTCTTAATGGATTTCTTGATGAAGAAATCTATATGGAAGAGCCGGAGGGTTTTGTCGCTAGCTAAAATTCAGGCATGGTTTGTAAGCTTAAGAATTCCATTTATGGGCTTAAACAAGCTTCGTGGAGTTGGAATCTTCGTTTTTATGAGGTAATCATATTGTCTGATTTTCTCTAAAAATGAAGAAGAACGTTATGTTTAAAAGAATGTTAGTGGGAGTATGATTGTGTTCTTAATGCTTTATGTTAGCGACATCCTGATTATTGGAAATGATCTTGGAATGATGCAGGGTGTTAAAGCATACCTCTGTAAAAACTTCTCCAAGAAAGACTTGGTGAAGCTTCCTATATACTTGGTATAAAATTCTATAGAGATAGAGAAAGGAAGCTGATTGAGTTATCTCAATCTTCGTACATAGATAATATCCTATAAAGGTACAACTTTAGCAATTGTAAAATTGCTAATATACCTTTTCGACATGGCATTCATCTTTCGAAGAAGATGTGTCCTCAGATGGAAGATGAAAAGGCTAGAATGTCTAGTCAGCCTTATGTATCATGCTTAGGAAGCATTACGTATGCCATGTTATGTACGAGACCTGATATTAGCCATGCAGTAAGTGTTACTAGCAGATATCAGTCAAATCCAGGTAACGACCATTGGATGGTTGTTAAACATATCCTAAAGTATCTAAAAGGTACTCAGGATAAGTTTCTTATTTATTGAAAATATGATTTACAAATAAGAGGAAATACAGATTCTAACTTTCAGTCAGATCCTGATGATAGAAAGTCTACCTCAGGTTTTGTATTCACTCTTAATAATGCTGCAGTCAGTTGGAAATGTTCCAAAACAAGGATCAACAGCTGATTCCGAGGCAGGGAATATATTGTGGCATCAGATGCTGCAAAGGAAGCTGTGTATGGATTAGAAAATTTATCACTGAATTGGGAGTTATCCCAAGCATCGAGGATTCGATCTCGTTGTTCTGTGATAACAGTGGTGCCGTTTCACAAACAAAAGAACCCAGAGCACATCAGAAATCAAAACATGTGGAACGGAAGTACCACATTATTCGTGAGATCATCACTCGAGGAGAGTTTCCATATGTAAGATATCTAGAGAGGACACTATAGCAGACCAGCTTACGAAGCCCTTGCCTCGGAAACTATATGATAGACATGTAGAGGCGATGGGTATTAGATACTATCAAATTTGGAACTAGAGCAAGTGAGAGAAAATGTTGGAGTTGGTGCTCGACGCGCCAAATTTTGTTATATTTATTGTAAATACGATGTACATTATATTTTATTATGAATAAAATTAAATAATTTTCATCAATATATTCTTGTATATGGTAAAGGCGTAAAAGAACTTAGAATAAATAGTTGTGGCATAATTGCAAAAGCGCCGCAACTGTTACTGAGAATTGTCACAATATGATTCATTCTTAAATGTTCCTAGTCAAGGTTTACATATCTGGTCGGTTAGTAAACCCGTGAGACCGGTACGTGTCGTATATTAGAATTGTTCCAATGGTTTGTCTCAGTAAACCATGAGTCTTGGGAGACTCATATAGACACGTAGGTATTTATTGGATAAATACTGAAAAACTCATTTAAACATTCCTGATAGATGGTACACCAACGTCAATAGGAATATTTACGAGTTGAATAACATATTAGCTCATTTGACTTGTGATACCACTGTGGATATGTGAGATATCCTCCATACTTTGATAACAGTCACGTCAACGATCTTTTTAGATCAGAGCTCCGCTTGTTCGTTGGGTATGGACTGATACTTACAATATCCTATGATGTATCCAGAGAGGATCTGTCAGTCCCGTGTACGGGTTTTAAGTGTCCAATTTGTGATTCTTTGAAATCATTGGCCGAGGTATGATTTAGAAACGAGTTTCGAATATTTGTTAAGAATCATAATTATGTCGCGACACATTAATTGTTCATAGCGGAAATTTGACGTTTTATCTATATCTCAAGAACAATTCAGATAACCTATGACATAGGAATTATATATATGCGATGATTTCGACTTGGATGGTTCAACTCGATTATCTGTGGTCCTCGTAATTTGTGAGTGGACAAGTTACAGACATGGAAACGATTTCCATGATAGATAAACTTGAACCTAGAGAGTCCCACAATATAAAGTGTACTCGTTGATCACTTGGACAATTAATTATGGATAAGTCGGATTATTCATAATTTACACATGCGTATTAAATAATGTGTATTTGTATACGATACATAATTAAGATTAGAAACACATTATTAACCTATTGGATTTTGATACTTGTTTATTATTATTATTAATTAATTAGTTAATTAATTATTATATTATATAAAAATTGGGAGAATATTCTTGGAATATTTTTCCATGAATTTATTTTGTCATTTTGTTAATTATTAAATGAATTAATTGATTTGTTAATTTATTTATTTTAATTAAAGAATATTACATGAATATTCTTTGATTTGGCAAATATGATTTGCTAAACCATGTGTATTTGACACATGGATTTTTAGTTAACAAGAATCAAAATAAAATCAATTTTTGGATAAGATTAAATTGATGGCAAAATTTTAGCCATAATAATTTGTTAATTTTTGATTAAAAATTGGCTAAAATTTCGGCCAAGTGTGTCATATTATAAATTGAAATTGTTTCAATTTTGCAAGTTTTGAAACATTTCTCATGTGTTGAGAAAATAAAAGAAAAAGGGGATTAGGGTTCTAACCAAGCTAATCAACATCAAAAGTAAAGAAATTGGAAAAATTGGTTCTTGAAATTTAAGGTAATTTATGTTTCCAATTTCCAATTTCTTAATTTAGTTACTTAAGCATGAAAGTATATATTTGATATGTATTTTGCATGTCTTAATTTTATGTGTATCTTGGATATGTATATGAACTAAAATTGATGTTGATTGCTTAGGAAACCATAATTAGTTTCTTTATTAAGCATGTGTATTTAGATTAATTAGTGAATTAATCTTCAAAAATAAAATTGACATTCTAGAGTGATATTGCCACTCAAATGTTGCCTAGAATTATTCTTGTAACTTTATATTGTGGTAATTTAATTTGGAGCAAGTTAATTAGATTAATTTGTGATTAAATTTGATTTTGGGTTGAAAAATTGGCAAAAATTATTTCTAGATCAGATCTAGATTTGATACTTATAACCTTATTTTGGATTTTTGATGTGTATTGGATGGTGGATAAATTCCAGAAAATTTTTCGGGGTGAAAATGATGAAATTTTCGTCGAAATGGGCTCGTTGCGTGCCGACTGTGATCCCAGTGAACTGGGTACTATTCGGGCAGCTCAAGGGCTGATCGAACACTGCCCAAATTTCCGAGATGACCCGGCTCGGTGGTTGGTCAATTGGTTTGATCGTTTGCCCGTTACGCGTAGATTTGTCGAAAAATATTTTCGTAAAATAATTCGTCGTGTTACCAAATATATTATGTTATTAAATGTTAATAAATAATATATTTAAACATATTTGAGTGAATTATAAATATCTGATATTAATTAATTTGCTCGGGATAATTTTAAAATGTTTAAAAACCTTTTTCGCTCTCCGCCGTAAGCTTTCGCTGCGTTAACCCCGATACCGATGCCTGTTCGTAGCCGTTCCACTAAAAAAACATGTTGTGAAAGGTTCATCTGGGTGGCGACAAGTGACTAATAGTGCAGGGATAAAATTATACATTTACATCCACTCATTCCATCAAACAGTTTATTTGAAATAAAGAGCTCTTCGAGCAGTGATTTTCTAAGATCTTTTTGTTCCTTGTTTGGTGGAGGCTCCGATAATCATTCCCTCTCCATTTCATTACATATTTCTCTGCTTATATTTGTACATTATTCTTGTTTTGAATTGCATTTCTACATATTCAAACAGGTCTTCAACATTTACAAGTTATACTTCATTTCAACAATAAAATTTCTTTAGCTTAGAGACATTCAATGTGACGGAATGGGTCATCCTTTTAGTATTTCAAGCACATAGGCTCATTTTCCCAAGACCTTGAGATCATACAAGGGTCTTCCCATATTTCAGTAAATTCCGACTTTTTATTCTCTTTGAATATCCATATCTTCTTGAAGCACCGAATGACCTAGGGAAAAATTTCTATATTCTTATTGTATTGCTTTTCAAGCGTCTCTGATATGCTTCCAAATGAATTTCATATCCCGAATTTCATTCAACAACTCAATATCTGCCTCGTTATTTTTGATTTTTGAGGATATGAGTCAGCTTACTTCTCAATATTGAACAATGGTATCTGTGGGTAAAATTTCATCCATTCTGTATACAATATATTAAAAGGAATTACTATTGGTATCTGTTCAGTAGTCCGATATACCTATAACACATTGAGCAGCTCTTCGAGCCAACTTCCTTTTTGGTCTTCGAGTTTTTTCTTCAAATTATTGAAGATGGTTTGATTAGTAATATATGCTTGGCCATTTGATTGTGGATAACTCTGGGATGAAAATCTCCGTTGAATCTCATTTTCCTTGCAACAATCTTCAACCATCGTATTCTGGATTTGTTTACAGTTATTCGTGATCAGAGTTTGTGGAAGGCCAAGTCTAGTAATGATATTGTTTCCTTAAGAACTTGACCACGTTTTTTTGGGTGAAGTTCTTGTATGCCTATGCTTCTACCCATTTAGTGAAATATCATATTGTCAGCAACATAAATCTGACTCATCTGGTAGAAAATGGCAGTGGTCCAACTGTATCCATCCCTCATTGTACAAGTGACCAAGAAGTAGCCATTTTTGCTAAATCTCCTATAGGGAGATGGATATTGGAGACGTGCGTTTGAAACTTCTTGTATTTCCTTGGAAAAATTCTCCTAATTATTCTGGAGTGTAGGCCAATAAGAACCTGCTCGAAGACTTTCTACTACAGTGCTCTTCCTCCGGAATGATTTCCTGTTTGTCCTTTTTGAATCTTCGATAACACTTTTCGCACTTTCTGTTCAGTTAAGAACTTAAGAAGTGGTTCTGAGTATGACCATCGATATAATTCTCCGTCTACCAGGCAATATCTCTTTGATTTATGCTATATTCGGCGCTTTTCATTCTGATCATCAAGAAATGTCTAATTTTGCAAGTTTGCTATATAGAGATTCATCCAGGAGTTATCCATGATTACATTCACAACTTTTATCTCTTGTTGTGAGATTGACCACTCGAACAAAATTATGATGCAAGTCTCTCCATAGTGTTCTAATAACCCTAGAGGTAAATAGTGCTAAGTGATATACTTTCGAGTTCTCTACTCGGGGAACCTGGTGAATCTCAAAGCCTTCAAAAGATAAAGCCAGCTACTTGGTAAGTTGGTATAGATCAAGTAATTCTCTATCCAGCTATCATTCATTAAAAAATCCGCAAACAATTATGAGACCAAAAGACTGAATCACTCTAGACATCTATCTTTTTCACACATAAGCCTTTCACAAGTATGATTCTTGTTTTATACTCAGTCTTGTTATTAGTGGCTGGGAACAATAGCTGGATTGATTCCTCTATCACCAAGATTTCCGAGCTAACTAGGTACAAGCCAATTCTTGCTCCAAATTGGATACTTGACCAATCAGCATAAAACTTCTAGACTTCATCTTTCAATTTGAATAAGTGAAACATCTCATCTTCTATAGTTGGCTCGTATTTAAGCAAGAAATTCTCTAACACATGACCTTTCCAACCAGTTTGAGGTTGGTACTATATATCATACATAGAAAGTTTCATTGCCATTTTCTCCACTCGTCACATTATATCCAGCTTATAATTGATTGTAGTGGATATAGAGTCATCACTATGATCTTACGGCTCTCAAAATAATGCTGAATTTTTTGTTTTGCATGGTGAAGGGCTAAAACCAACTTTTCTACTGATGTGCATAGAGATTCTGAATCAAGTAACATTTAGCTAGCAAAAAATATTGGTTTTTATTTCCATTCTTCTTCTCTCAGTAATAATGCACTAATAGAATAATGGGAAATTGCCAAATACAAAAACAAATCTTCATTATTTTGGTACAAAAAATAAAAGGTTGCCTCAAATAGCTTTTCAAGGCTTCTGCTTGCTTTGGATCCCATGTTGTCCCATCTCTGGTTCGGATTACTTTGCAGAAATCTCGATATTCATCCGACATTCGGGAGATGAATTTGCTAAGAGCTGCCATCTTTCCAGTGAAAACCTGAACATCTCTTTTGGTTTTTGGGGTAGTGGTTTCTAATTCTATTAAGGCATTGACTTAGGCTGGATTTGCTTTAATTCCTTTTTGCCTTACTACATGTCCCAAGAAGTACCTAGATGAAACTCCAAAGGCATATTTATTCGGATTGAGTCTCAATATGTGCTTACGAATCACTTCAAATACCTTTGTCAGGTCTACTATATGATTATGAGCCTGCAAAGTCTTCACTACTATATCATCAATGTAAACTTCAATAATCTTTCCGATTAGCCCCTGGAAAATTATGTTGACTATCATTTGATAAGTAGAGCCCACATTTTTCAATCCAAAATGTATGACTTTATAGCAATACAAACCCTGATGGATGATAAAAATTGTATTCTCGTGGTCATCCAGATGAAGTGAGATTTGGTTATATTCACTGTATATATCCAGGAATGATACCTTTCTGTAAGGAACCTAGGACATCAACTATCTCCACATTGGTATGATATTGTCCACTTTGGGCCTAAGCCCTCATGGATTTGCTCTTGGGCTATACCCAAAAGGCCTCATACCAATGAAGATACATGTCCATCCTTATATGCCCATGATCTTCCTCATTTCTAACCAATGTGGGACTTTGGGACTTTGTTTGCACACCCAACAATCCTCCCCTCAAACAAAGGACCACCGAGCCTCCCCTCAAACGATCATCCATCCGTCCACTCTAGCCTAGGCCAACTCCTCTTCACCGTGTTGGGATTAGGACACGTCCATGAAGACCGAAGCGCACTGCCTATCTAACCGAGCACTTTCACGGATCACGATCGGGGCTCACCACCTTTTGTTATGTATTCCGAGGATTCATCCACATGGCTAACTTTGGGGCATGGCTCTGATACCACTTGTAAGGAACCTAGGACATCAACTATCTCCACATTGGTATGATATTGTCCACTTTGGGCCTAAGCCCTCATGGATTTGCTCTTGGGCTATACCCAAAAGGCCTCATACCAATGAAGATACATGTCCATCTTTATATGCCAATGATCTTTCTCATTTCTAACCAATGTGGGACTTTGGGACTTTGTTTGCACACCCAACACTTTCATACCATATACTTGCATCCACCAACCGATCGATCTTTGACAATGGATATGAGTCTTTTAGACATGTTTTTTTTTCAAATCAATGTGGGAAACATAGACTCTCCAGTTTCCAATCTTGTTCTGCACTACAACCATATTAAAGACCCACTATTCTGTATCTCACTTCCCATATGAAGCCAACCTTCAATAACCAGTCGACTTTAGCAGAAATTATTTGATTCCTCTCTAGAGCAAACTTACTTTATTTTTACTTAATAATTTTTACATCTCTGTTAACTGCCAATCTGTGGCAAGCCAAATTTTGGCATATTCTAGGCATATCTTCATGTCCACTTGAAAACATATGCATTATGCATGAGAAATTTCATCAATTTTCCCCAATCTACACCTTCCAATTTGGACAGGCTGGAACCAATGGTCGAGGCACGAGTTCTTCAATAGTTAGAGCATGAAAATCACTGTCATGTGTAAATCATTTTGTAATCTGGTCCTGTAATTGCTATTTGGCCCTCTTCTAGGGCCTCTCTTCCTGCTATTTGTCCTCCTTAATCTTAACATGACAAACTGTAAAAGCATAGCACTATTAGGTCGTCTACTGATCCCCTTTAATATCTAAAGTCCCGCCTCTGAACAAGTTGATACACCTGACTACTTGAATATGTGTGGCCTAGTGCATTATATAACATACATGAGACTACCAACTGCAGAGACATATGGGATTTGTCTCCTCAGTAAAACTTTCATATTGTGAATCCACTGCCGCCCCACAATTGCATTATATGTTGAAGGTGCATTCAGCACTAAGAAGTCTATATGCACAGTCTCATCACTCGTGGTCATTGATAAATAAATTATGTCTATCGTGTTCATCCTTGTTCCTTCAAAAGCAATAGGATATTTATTACATGGATGTAAATCATATTGTTTCAGTTTCATCTTATTGAACGTGTTTTCAAATAATATTTTAGCACTACATCCACCATCTACAAGGATCCAGTGTAATCGGGTGTTGTCTATTACAAGTTAAATGAGTAATGGATTTATGTGAGAAAAATCCACATTGGCCAAATCCTTCCTTGGGAATGTGATTGCGGTCTGGTCTTCACCCACAACCATTATCATTACGTTTGGGGATTTTTCAACTTGGGACCTATTCGTATGAGAAGATTTTTTATATTAAGATTATTTTAGATAATTTAAATAAATTACAATAATAGTTTTATGAAATTTGGTTATATAAGCATTTGATGCTTATACCTTATGGTCAAGGATGGTCTGCTATGCGATTATAATGCATATCCTTATTAGTTTAATGAATAGTGTATTCATGGATAATAACTGTTGACGGCTGATTTTGGTCTCAGGGTAATATGGGAATATTACTCCCGAGACAATCCTCATTCAATAGTGAATTTGTTCGGTTTATGGGGGAACCAAAAGCAAATTTAGCAAAAGACAGATAAATACGCCAATCGACAAAGAGATTTAACGTGGTTCGGCGGATTAGATCCAACCTACGTCCACGGACACAAATTGAATTATACTTTTATTACTGAGATATGCTTCTCTGATATCTCTTGTGTTTACAAGTGTGATCCTAATGATCTTGATATTGATTCTGATCCTGATTTTGATGCCCCTTACGCATACTTTCCCCTTCTATTTATAATAGTGAAGAAATCAGATTCATTCTCCTACACGAATTCCTAGTCGAAACAATTTCCTTTTCCCATAAGGATTCCTAGTCAAAACTACATTTACTTCCTTTATCCAATTAGGACACTGACTCATCAGTTTACCCCATGAAAGTATGATAACTTATCATTTCATCCCGCGAAAATAGGACAACTTATCTTCTGGAGCATACTTCGCCATATGCTCGGTCTTCATGAGGTCGGTCACAATGGTCATTTGAGCTGAGAATGCTGCTACCGATCTGATAATGCTCAGTCATCTGAACCAAAGTGGTCGGTCACCTATCATCAAGTGCTTGGTCTCTTACTGTTGGCTTTATAAAACTCATGTGGTCGGGTCGGCATTAATGATCTCGATCAAGAAGGGAATTACCTTTTTACCCATGTCGTGCTGCTTAAATAACATAGTGCCCTGAAAATACCATCAACATTTGTCCCCTAGTTCTCGGTTCCAACGAGTATACAAGTTGGTGTCGGGAACTATATAAAAAAGGGTGTGCTGATCGCCTTGCTGGTGGTCGCTCCAGAAATCACAGAGAAACTGTCTTCGCCATCAACCAAGTCTTCTGTTTCTATCTTCATATCCTCGGTTATTGAAGATGCTGATCCCATTCAGAACGATTCTCCACCTTAAAGCAAATTCTCACTTGGGTCGTCCCATCAGGAGATGAAGTTCCTCTTGTCGTCCAAACTAAAAATGACTCCTCCTCTGTAATATCTGTACCAGAGATTTGGAGGTCCTAACCCCTGACTGATCCAATCTCGATTGTGAGGAGAAAATTTTGCCTCTAAGCTAACGATGATGTGCTTGGTGGTATGTGATCCTGTCTTGAGATGTGAGAGACGCTTGGACCTGGGGGAATGTTACGTCCCCAGTCCAAAGAGACAGACTCGGTGGGACGTAACCCAACCCCGAAAGAGAAAAGGCACCTGGACCTGAGGGAATGTTACGTCCCCAATCTAAATGGCTGACTCGGTGGGACGTAACTCGACCCCGAGCGAAGGGAGGTACTTGGACCTGGGGGAATGTTACATCCCCAGTCCGAAGGGCTGACTCGGTGGGACGTAACCCGACCCCGAGCGAAGAAAGGTACTTAGATCTGGGGGAATGTTACGTCCCCAGTCCAAAGGGCTGACTCGGTGGGACGTAACCTGACTCCGAGCTAGTAGGAACACTTGGCCTTGGGGGAATGTTACGTCCCCAGTCCAAAAGACAGACTCGGTGGGACGTAACCCGACCCCGAGCTGAGAGAAACACTTGGCCCTGGGGGAATGTTACGTCCCCAGTCCAAAAGACAGACTCGGTGGGACGTAACCCGACCCCGAGCTGAGAGAAACACTTGGCCCTGGGGGAATGTTACGTCCCCAGTCCAAAATACAGACTCGGTGGGACGTAACCCGACCCCGAGCTGAGAGAAACACTAGGCCCTGGGGGAATGTTACGTCCCCAGTCCAAAAGACAGACTCGGTGGGACGTAACCCGACCCCGAGCTGAGAGAAACATTTGGCCATAGGGAAATGTTACGTCCCCAGTCCAAAAGACAGACTTGGTGGGATGTATCCTGACCCCGAGCTCAAAGAAATAGTAAGGGTCTCGACGGAATGAATCCAGCCCCGAGCCGATTAATCAGATGGCCTCAGCGGAACGAATCCAGCTTCGAGCTGATTAACCAAGATGGTCTCGGCGGAACGAATCCAGCCCCGAGCCGATTAACCAAGTGGCCTCGTCGGAACGGATCCAGCCCCGAGCCTGTTAATCCTTTGGGACTTATTCAGAAGGGACGTGAATCCTCTTTTGAAGCCCTATAGGATTTGGCATGGGCGTCCCCTTGCCAGACCTAATGAAAACAAAAACAAAACCTTGGAAAATAAAATAAAAAAACGGGGGTGACTTAACACTTATCCCAAAACAACAGCACAGATGCCTCAAAACAGCGTCCTGTTTGAGGCCTCCAAAACACAATTCCGAACCTTTCAATTCAGAGTCCCGGCGAACCAGGATTTGGATCAAAGAGCGTTTAGAATGGTAAGGGCACATCCTCTATACTTCAGGTCACCATGGAGCCTGTGTATTGTTCTAGGGCTCCTCCTTACAACGTTGGAGCAAGCATACTCTACGAGGGCACAATCCCTCCCCGTGCTATACTTCTCACGGATCCGAATGATCAAATAGGTAAGGATCAAAGAGTGTCCGAAACATTAAGGTCATATTCCTCCTTATACTCGGTAACACTGGAGCAAGCAAACGCTACGGGGGTATCATCCCTCACCGTGCTATGCTTCTCACGGATCCTTTGATCAGATAGGTAATGATCAAAGAGTGTCCGAAACATTAAGGGCATATTCATCATTATGCTTGGTAACACTGGAGCAAGCAAACGCTACGGGGGTATCATCCCTCCCCGTGTTATGCTTCTCACGGATCCAAACGATCAAATAGGTAAGGATCAAAGAGTGTCAGAAACATTAAGGGCATATTCCTCATTATGCTCGGTAACACTGGAGCAAGCAAACGCTACGAGAGTATCATCCCTCCCCGTGCTATGCTTCTCACGGATCCAAATGATCAAATAGGTATGGATCAAAGAGTGTCCGAAACATTAAGGATATATTCCTCTTTATGCTCGGTAACACTGGAGCAAACAAATGCTACGGGGGTATCATCCCTCCCCGTGCTATGCTTCTCACGGATCCTTTGATCAGATAGGTAAGGATCAAAGAGTGTCCGAAACATCAATGGCATATTCATCATTATGCTCGGTAACACTGGAGCAAGCAAACGCTACGGGGGTATCATCCATCCCCGTGCTATGCTTCTCACGGATCCAAATGATCAAATAGGTAAGGATCAAAGAGTGTCCGAAACATTAAAGGCATATTCCTCCTTATGCTCGGTAACACTGGAGCAAGCAAACTCTACGGGAGTATCATCCCTCCCAGTGCTATGCTTCTCACGGATCCAAATGATCAAATAGGTATGGATCAAAGAGTGTCCGAAACATTAAGGGCATAGTCCTCATTATGCTTGGTAACACTGGAGCAAGCAAACCTTACGGGGGTATCATCCCTCCATGTGCTATGCTTCTCACGGATCCATTGGGCAGTTAAAATATATGGGAACACATTCTCTGCGCCATATTTCCCAAACCTGCCAGGCAGGCCATCTTATGGGGGCACTCCCTCCCCGCTATAACATTCACCTGTCGGCCATGTGCTCTCTGCTTGGCCGCCATAACTTCATGGTCAATATAATTGTTCAAATACCCATTCCGCGCCAGATCTTCCATTTTCAATTACTTCCATTTCCCCATTTGCAGATTTCTTCTCTTTCTTCCTGTGAAGCCTGCGTTTTGCTTTACGCGTAGCTTCAGCTGGATCTAATACACAGAATATCTCCACTGTTTTTCCAGCCACTTGACAAGCAATTAAACTCCCATTGCTCTTATCACACAGATAGAACAAAATTTTGCCCCACAAACAATGCAAACCTCCTTCTCAGTAAACCGATTCCCTTTCAAGCATCGATAACATGAACCTTTCTTCCCTTGCCTTACAGCCTTTGGCCTCTCATGGATGCTTTCAGCTTCAGAATAATCAGATTCTTCTTCAACTTCATTACTTGGCTCAAGGTCACGGAAAGTAACGACTGATGGTCTTTTAACATGGCAGGGAGCTTCTTCCTTATTACAATACTCCTCTTTGCAAGAAAACACTTCAGATGAAACACTGTGTGAACTTACACCTGATTCTGTTGACTCCCAATTTGCAGGATCCATATAATTCTGAAATCCTGCGGCTGCACCTTCATTGATATCATCATGTGATTCATGAGACCAATGCGGGCAACACATTTTCTTCCTTCATATGCACGATCAAGAGCCATATGATCACTGTAGTCTTTAGCCGAGAATCTAGACTTTGCTATTTCAGCCAAGTTCTTCTTGTCTTGAGGCAAAAGAAAAGGATCCCTGACACTAAGCCCAGATACTATTGTTAAAACAGGATCAAAGCAACGGAATATGGCACCCATGACTAGCATTTTCCCTAGCTTGGGATCTACTGGCAGCATTGACAAAAAGTTTCCAAGATTTGTCAAATTCTCCATCTCATCTAATGCCCCAATCCTCTTTAAAAAGTCAAGAGTATTTTGGACAGCCAAAGGCTCTGGTGGCTGCAGGGCTGCTGACAAGAATTCTCCTATGCTCCCAACTTGCAAACTCTTGATTTGCAAGCAGAGAGAGTTCAAGGGAGTTCTCAAAAGTTCATGAAGTTGATATTCAGCAAAGGCTTCATAAACACATCTGGGGTATAAGTGATAACATTCTCCGGGCTGCACACGGCCAGCCCTACTCCTTCTCTGCAACCCACATGTTTAGATATTGTCGAGCAGATGCCTCCGTCATATTCGTTGCCAGAACAATTTTACGTATATTAGGAGGTGGTCTCTCGAAAATGAGTCTCTGTTCAGACGTAGGCATTGAACCATGACAAGATAGAACCAGAACTCGATTAGGATCTCCCAATAGGGGATGAGCTTTAAGTTGGTCCCTCAAACAGCTTATATCCTCCCAACCAGTCATAAATACTAACACAGCACATGGACGCTCTTTTCGACATATATGACATAGAACTGCCTCGATAAGATTAAATCCTAAGCAATCAGGCGTCCAACATGCTAGAGAATCACGTGCTCTGGAACTATAATTCTCAAAATTAGATTTATGAAGAGCATCCTCAACAAAGGCAGTGATCTGGTTTTTCCTCTTCCGTGGCAACAGCTGCCTCTGTGTTTTCCACAATTTCTCATGTTCATAGTCATCCACTTGGTTTAGAGAAGTCAACTTATATCCAGTCATTTCCAATACATTTTCCAAAAAGTGTGTTTGCGCTGGATATGTGAAGCCCGGAATGTGAATTGCAGGAGCTCCTCCAAAATAATTGGAGAACAGCTCGGCATTCAGAGTGACACTCATTAAAATCAATCTCAAATCCCGACGACGTGGAAGAAGATCTTTCAAGATAATCAACAGAAAATCTTCAGCTCCTCCTTGGTTAATGCGCTTTGCATACCCACATCTTCTATACATTTTGGTAATCGCTGATAAGATCCAGTAAGGAAGACTTCAATAGCAGATGGAACATCGTAGGTTGGAGCACGAGCTTGCTGTAGCCCCTCATGCATGAAAAACAATGAATCCGCAGCTTGAGTGAAACATGTATCATGACTTGATAGAGTAGATGCCAATTGCTGACAATAATGTATTAGTGGAACCTGTTGGCACCACTGAGCAAGAAAATTGAGGCGGAGCATGCGTTGCTGAGTTTTCACAATATACTTCAACAAGTTAATATTCTTATCGGTACCACTCTCCTCGCCGCTATTCGATTTCTCAACCAACTCTGTCCATCATGGATTTTAACAGGGCTTGATTTTCCTCCCTATCTTTCCTTATATTTTCCTCCATTCCCTCCATCCATTCTGCTGTTGAACTCCCTAACGACCGGTGATTTCCGCCTTCTGCCATCGTCTTACTACGCGAGTTGTTTTTTGTTGGACTCCCCACAGACGGCGCTAACTATTGACGGCTGATTTTGGTCTCAGGGTAATATGGGAATATTACTCTCGAGACAATCCTCCTTCAATAGTGAATTTGTTCGGTTTATGGGGGAACCAAAAGCAAATTTAGCAAAAGACAGATAAATACGCCAATCGACAAAGAGATTTAACGTGGTTCGGCGGATTAGATCCAACCTACATCCACAGACACAAATTGAATAATACTTTTATTACTGAGATATGCTTCTTTGATATCTCTTGTGTTTACAAGTCTGATCCTAATGATCTTGATATTGATTCTGATCCTGATTTTGATGCCCCTTACGCATACTTTCCCCTTCTATTTATAATAGTGAAGAAATAAGATTCTTTCTCCTACAAGAATTCCTAGTCGAAATAATTTCCTTTTCCCATAAGGATTCCTAGTCAAAACTACATTTACTTCCTTTATCCTATTAGGACACTGACTCATCAGTTTACCCCATGAAAGTAGGATAATTTATCATTTCATCCCGCGAAAATAGGACAACTTATCTTCTGGAGCATACTTCGCCATATGCTCGGTCTTCATGAGGTCGGTCACAATGGTCATTTGAGCTGAGAATGCTGCTACCGATCTGATAATGCTCGGTCATCCGAACCAAAGTGGTCGATCACCTATCATCAAGTGCTCGGTCTCTTAATGTTGGCTTTATAACACTCATGTGGTCGGGTCGGCATTAATGATCTCGATCAAGAAGGGAATTACCTTTTTACCCCTGTCGTGCTGCTTAAATAACATAGTGCCCTGAAAATACCATCAACAATAACCAAATCTCATTTAACTGATATAGTTGTAGAAATGACTTATCTTTTTGAAAACCACTGGGAAAGAGATAACCTATAAATGAAACTATATGATTAACTAGATGAAGAGACCCTTAGACACCTCTCTTATAAATAGAAAATGATGGTAGAACAATTTGTAGAGTATTTGATACTCAATGATTATGATGTTTTCTTACCAAAAGAAAAGTTTCATAAAACTTACAGTGAGAGTGATATTTGATATCAATTCTGGAATATAGCATAGGACCATAGATCTAGTATTATTCTAAAGCTTGCTACAATCAAGTTATGAACTTGAATGAACATCCTATAAAAATTATTCGTAGTCATATAAATGGTTTACGTAATGAAAGCAAGGTGAGTTGATAAAGGTTTGACCTTATCGTTCGACAATGTGAAGGGTTATTCTCGAGGATTTACTATAGATTCTGAGGAAACTTCTCTATGGTCATTCTATTAGAACAAGTATGATATATTGGTTAATGCTAATATTAGATTGTGTATTAAGCTAATAATATAAAATGGTGTTCCTAATTGGTTTCTTTGATACAGAGATCAGTTGGGATTTCTGTTTTGAAAAGTTCCATTATGGAATGGCCCTGGAGTTTGTATTCTTCTGGGATCACATTTTGGTATATAAGCTTATGGAATCTATGTGTAGACTCATAGTAGCTTTCCGGAAATGTGTATTCATTATTTTTTATGCATAATTAGATTATCTAATTATATCAAAATGTAGAGAATACATATGTCTTAATAGGGTCAGTGGGTGCATCAATGATTCTCCCTAGTGTTATATCTTGATGACAAATTCATAATTAATGCAATAATGATGTGCCTCTCAGGTAATTAGTTTACTGTAGTTTTTCTTTCTCCGTGAATATAGAAGTGGGATTATTTTCTTATGTATTCTTGGATGATGACTTAATGAATACTTTATTACATACGATCATCGATATCAATTTACTAGTAATAGTTACAAACTATTTTGATATGTTATAGACCATATGAGGGTTTTGGAATATGTCTTGTAATATTTGTGAGATATTAAGGATAAATTTCATATTCATGGAAATGTTTTTAAGAGTTAGAAAATATGTAGTGGGAATGTCATGATTGATTATACTGTGCATGTAGAATTAGTTGTAACTTAGAAGTATTGACTTAGAAGTTACAAAGTGTCCTTACAGATTGGAAGTGTCAGGAATAAAATGTATTTGCGATTATCTTCGGAGTATAGTGGATTTGGTCCTTGATACTCGGACAACTTAGTAGCTTAATCATAATGTTATAGTCGCATCTGATGACTTAATGTGGAACTTCGATTCTGTATAGTATGTATGATGTTGACCAAGGGAGATATCTAGAATTATCTAACATGCTCAGTGTCATATAGTAGACCTACTTGTTGTGCCTAATTTAAAATGCTGGTGAGGTTTTGAGGCTCATGAGTATATGATGTATATTTGGATGCTTATATGTGTTGGGGTTGGTGTTGAATAATTATGACCCATAGCATCACTATTTGTACAGAACATGGTGTTGTTGTACAAATTAACTATGTGACAAAGGAAATTACGCTTTTATCATTTGTAATTGGATTACCGAGATACATAAATGATAAAAGTCCATATGATTAGTACCGGATTATTAAGATATGAGACAATATTAATCCACTAAGTTTTAATCATTAAATATCCCTAGTCGTAGTATTATCGAGGCTAGACATCGATAATGCGGAATAGACTAGTATTACACTTATGCGTGTTATGGGAGCGTAACGGCATAGTTCTCGTATATTTGTGTATTGGATACTCATGCAAGTGTAATAGGAGGTTCTGCTTACCGATTGTACGGAAACAGCTTCGCTCTGGATAGACCCCTCGGAATCCCATTGATAGTATGACTATGTCTATGGGAGTCCGAATCAGAGTAGGTGTATTTGGTCTTAACCTGAGACTTGCATCGCTAATACTTGCGACAATCAGTATACTTTGGTTTTGGTCGTCCGGGGCTTTAACAGGTTTTGTGTACGCCTCTTCTAGCTATACTGAGAATTGTAGTGTATTAGGTGTGATGTCAAGATGGAAGTATCACTTCAGTCATATGGAGATGATGATCGCGTAGGATACGGAACTATTACGCTAAAGTACTGCAGTCATCGGGATAATATGACTAGGTCATGATTATCCGATTATAGAGACTAGTTACCAGAGATCCGATATATGCTTCGTACGGGGCAGACACAATTCCAGCCCCAAGCCTAGCATGTAACATCCGATACTGGATCGTAATACGCAATACTACGTATACTACGCCTGACAAAGATGACATATTACTTTAAAGAATCTTTCTGGAGAATTGGGTAGGCAAGGTGCTTTGCTAGAGGCCAACCATGTCTTTTAAATCGGTAGGAACGTGGTACCGGATACGCACGTATTCGGTTAGTCCGATAACTGTATTTACTGCCAACATATCCAGGGATCTCTTGGGTCGCCTCCCAAAGATTCACCGATGACATTTGACTCGAACATGAATTAATCTGGGATTAATTATAAGAGAGAAAATTAATCTGGGATTAATCATGACAATAATTAATCTGGGAATTAATTATCAAGAGAAAGAATTAATCTGGGATTAATTGCGTTAAGAATTTATTTGGGATTAAATTCGTCGAGAAGAGAGAACGCGATTAATTTATAATTAATCGGCAAAAAAATTTAATAGTTAAATGGATTTTTCTATTTAATTTATTTAATTGGGCTAAAATAATATATTAGATATATTAATTGAAATTGGATTTCAATGCGGAATTAAATTAGACTTTAATTCAAGCGAACGAATTAATTTGGGATTAATTCGTAAGCGACTTCCGTAAATTTTTGCTAGGCATTATTATTTAATTAATTAGATTTAATTACATCTCGACGGAAAATTCGTTTAATCGGATTAAACGAATCCAGGCCCGTGTGAAGTTGCGTGTTGAGTTAGCCGACTTAAATTCGGAATTTAAAAGTGGTGGGAGCCCATCACTTACATCACTTGTTTGACTAATGATGGAAGTGGTTGGGCTTAAAATATTGGATTTGATTTATTAAAAGTAAGCTTGGCTTTGCTTATATAACACTCAAACCAATCTCAACACTCAAACTCACTATAAATTAATTTGGTCCACTTTAGAAGTGCAGATTTCACTATTCACAGCAACAGAAAAATACTCTCTCTTCTCCTCTCTTCAATGGCCGATTGTCTCTTACCTTGGAGGGCAAATTTTGTTCTTCAAAATTTGTAAATGCTAGCACATTTGGAGTTAAACAAGGTGATAGGGAGACTCACCCAAGTGTTGGAAACACTAAAAGAAAGCTTGGAGCTTCATCTTCAACATGAAAAAGTCTTGAAACTCATCCGGTCAATGTAAGTCTTCCACAACTTATTTTTGATGTATTCACACACAAATCACTCTTAGACGATCTTGGCATGTTCTAGGAACACTTATAATGGTATCAGAGCGATCTAAGTTTGATTTGGAATTCTAGGGTTCATGGACTTTAATTTGGGAATTTATGCTTGGAGTATGTATTTTCTTAAATTGATGGTTTGGTTGAGCTTGGATGATGTTGAATTGGATTTGTACCTCTTAAGAATTGAGAAAAATTGATTAGATAAAAAATCTCCATTTCCTTAGCCTTGGCCGAATGCACCCTAGGTTGGATTCATGGTAATGTTTTGAAAATTTAACAATTGGATATGTTAATTGCATGAAATGAATATTAATTGTTGGTTTGATTGGATTGAAATCGGAATTGAATGTTATTTCATGATTGCCGTGAGCCATGATGCATGTTATAAGATTGATTTTGCTTCAATTTGTGTTGGACATGAATTGGAAATGTAGAGCATGATTAATTGAATTAATTAGTATTTTTTGAAGCATTAGATTAATTAGTAATTATGGTAATTACACTTGAATTGAATGAATTTGTAATTTGGAATAGTAAGTTAATTTAATTTATGGTATTTGGGCTTAATGGGGTTGATTGGGCCAAGTTTGGTTTAGGATAATTGGTTGGATCCGATTGGGCCTAAAACCATTTCCATAAAGTCCAAATATGATAATTGGGCCTTTAATATTTTAATTGAGCCTAAATTGATTTTTGGAATAGGGTGATTCCTAATTGGGCCTTGACATCTTGGGTTTGACCTATAATTGCCAAAGCCCACACCTAAAGAATTAATTAAAAGCCCATTGGACTTTAATTGAATAGTATTTGATACTAATTGGGCCTTTGAGACCCAATAAGATTAGATTTAGAATCTAAGTCTAAAAGGCACATAAAATGTGTAATTATTTAATTTGGAATTAAATATGAATTAGTATTGGATACAATTTAAAATTGGATTTAAAATCATAGTTCGATATAATTCAAGAATACTTACTTTGAGTATTTATTCTTAAACGACTTAGACTCGTGCAAATCAAATCGTTGTTTGAACATTGGATGGTCACTAATCAAAGATTAATTAATTGGATTAGATTGATTGATAATATGCTTTGTGTGAATACTTGGATGTATGTATGAATAATGTATATCGGATGGATATTAGAAGGGTGAGGGCAATTTTGGAAATTGTTGTAATAAATTTAGAATTTATTAAATTGGACCTGTGTGTCCAGCCTATTACCTCTTTTCTCATTGTATTTCTCTTCTTACCAATTCCCCTCAATGTAAATGAGGTTTCTTTAGAAGTATTATGTAATTGGGTAGAAGTATGAATAGTGCTAGCGGGAGAGCGGAAATGGAGATATTTGTTCTAGGAACAAAGTTTGTTGTATATCCATTCGAATATCATTATTATTTTATTCGCGCCTTATTATGCTTTTAGAATGCATGCTTAAGGGTGTATGATGAGACCTAATTAAAGATAATAAATTGGTTGCCAAATCGCGACAAAAGCCCTCATTTTATATTAAGCGTTTTTCCTTCCATTGAGTGATTCTCTCTCAAGATCCAAGATTGGCATTGGTTTGTTGGCCAAAGTCAAGACCTTTGTCCATCGCGGATGTGTTTGAATCATGAAGGCTTTGTTCCATATCGTACGCCTTGGGCAAGTTGTGATTTGTTGGCCAAAGTCAAGGTCACTTCTTGTTCATCGGCCTCGATTACGAAGCTTTCCCACTGTCAATGGGCCACGCTTAACTGGTTTCATTAAGCTTGTTGAGCCAAAGCCAAAGCTTAGTTGATTCAGAGGAAACAGGTTAGGAAATATATTGGATATATTTACATATATTGGATGTATGTTTCGGACTTAGAGGTCCACCTACTGGATCTAGGAATTGGATGGGATCCAATTGATCTTAGAGATCTACCTAGTTAAGTTTCATACAACTTGTTGGCCAAAGTCAAGGTTGTGTGTTATTTAACGGGATCCTTGCCCACTAGGAAGCTAGGTTTCCCGAGTACTCCACAGAGGGTTAGAGGCTCGCCGAAAAATAGTGGGAGGTAAGTATTAAATTTGCAATTTTGTTTAGATACCTGCCAATACTCGCTCATTTCATTTTTCGTAATTAATTATTTAAATATAAATATATTAGTTGGACTAATATTCAGTTTTTGTTTTAATTGAACAGTTGGACTATATTCAAACTACTTCATTTATAGTTGATTATATAATTGGATTATAGTAATCAATATATTTGAATTTAGTTAATTATATAGTCAGACTATAGTAATCATTACATTATATTGTACCTGAAATCGTTGATTGGATAGTTGGACTATAGCAATCAAGATGATTTGAAAGATTAGCGTCAAATGACATAATCCTAGGTGAAAAATATCTTTTACGGCTTTAATTTTCATAATGGGAAACGAATCTCAGGATAGTCCTGGGAGTTGAGAAGTTACTCTATTTGATAGAGCGACCTCTCGGGCCTAAGCCCGGAGATGAGCAAATAGTGGAGCATGAGCTTTGGAAGACTCATCGTAATGAAAACTTTAGTGCTCAATCTGTTATGCTTGCCGCAAAGACTCCTTAATTTCTTTGATAAAACTAAGGATTAGATCCTTATACCATGATGTTGAAATTAAAGGATCTTCATAGATCTATTCTTAGATCTTAGAAGTACTAATTGCAAGAGAAAACTCTTGGAGAGTTAATGGCTATGCTCAAGGAGACAGAGCCAAAGCTTGCAAAAGGGCAAGAAGCGCAAGGCGCATCTTACTTCGACATCCCAGAAGGCCAAGGCTTGGCTGAAGGCTTCTAGGGGTGTAAAGAAAAAGATAAAGGCAAAATCGTCACAGTCTTCTAGGAAGATAAATGACATATCCCAAGATGTCTGCCTAAACTGTGGCAAACTGGGTCACTGAAGCGTGACTGTTGTATGGACAAGGCAGACATGAAGGAAGTGAAGACGGGCTAGGCTCGGACTTCAGGTATGTTTGTCATAAACATGTCCACTGCTGGTTTTAAAATTGGATTTTAGATACTGGATGTGGTACATAAATATATGTACTGATGTGCGGGATCTGCTAATTAGTAGGAGACTGGCTTCAGTTGAGATCGACCTATGAGTCGGAAATGAGACGAGAGTCGCTATTTTGGTCGTAGAAACCTAAGTTTTGGAACTGCCCTTTGGTCATGTACTTAAATTAGGAAACTGTTATAATGTATCTAGTTTGATTAAGAACATTATCTCTGTATCTAGTTTAACCCGTTGCGGGTATACCTTTATATTCTAGAACACTAAGTGTTTTGTTCATAAAGATGATATTGAGATAAGCACATTAGATGTGAATAACAGAATTTATATTTAGAATATAAATGAATCTCAAACATATAATATGACAAACAAAAGCTCAAACTTATAAATCTGTTGAGACTTAAAAGTGGCATTGTTGTCTGGGACACATTAACAAGACTCGTATATCCACACTTTCGAAGAGTGAATACTAGGACGAATTTGATTCTAATTCAAATGATGTCTATGAATCTAGTTTATTAGGCAAAGTGCCTAAAACACCTTTTACTTGGTAAAAGTGTAAGTGTCACCGATCTGTTAGCCTTCGTTCATAATGACGTAAGTGGGCCCATGTATAGCTAGGCTAGAGGTGGATATGAATACTTCGTAACCTTTACGGATGTGGCATTACGTTACGGTTATGTGTATCTTATGAAACACAAGTCATAAACTTTTGATAAATTCAAAGCGTTTCGACACGAAGTAAGAAAACAGACCGGTAAAAGTATTAAAAATATTACGGTCGGACCATAGTGTAAAATACTTAAACATATAAGTTTCTTGATTACTTGAAAGAGTATGTATTCTTTCATAGTGGACTCCTCCCGGAACACCTCAATTGAGTGATGTGTCCGAACGGTGAAACCGAACTTTGTTGGACATGGTAAGGTTAATGATGAGTCGCTCTGAGCTACCAATAACCTTATGAGGATATGCATTGAACAGTGTAATACTTATTTTGAATAAGGTTCCATGTAAATCTGTTAGACAGACTTCATATTAGATATGAACAGGAAAGAAATCGGGTCTCTCATTCCTAAAGATTTGGGATGCTGGGCATATAATTGAATGTTTGGATGATACCAAACTAGAACCCAAATTGGATAAGTGCCTATTTGTAGGTTGTTCTAAGGAAACCAAAGTATATTACTTATACAACTCACAAGAGAACAATGTAATTATTGCTTTCCATGCGGTTTTCCTAAGAGGAATACCTATAACAGTGGTAAGTGGGAGGAAAGTAAAACTCGATGAAAATCGGAGTAATACTGTTCCAGGCACCGAGTCCTCACGAAACACCAACAGTTCATCAGGGATGAAACTGTACCAATAATCTTCAAATACACAAGAACCGCGGAGGTCGGAGAGAGTCAGAAAACAACCTGTGAGGTATGGGTTTCTGATCTCACCTCATGTAGATATCAATCTTATTGAGGAAGATGAACCGGCTACGAATGAGGAAGTGATACAAGGTATCGACTCCTTTTATGGCAAAGTTCCATGAAGTCCGAAATGGATTCCATGTATACAACTAAGTTTGGACACTGGTTGATGTACTAGAAGGAATTGTACTTATTGGTACTATATGAGTCTTCAAGGAAGAGATACATAGATGACAACATACTAATGTACCAAGCTAGGCTTGTACAGAAAGGGTATCGTCAACGACATAGTGTCAACTACGACGAAACATTTTACCTGTTGCCATGATTAAATCCATTCGGATAATGCTTGCTATAACTACATATTTCATTTATGAAATATAGCAGCTGAACGTCAAAATCACATTCCCTCAACGAAAATCTTTTGGAGGATGTTTATATACAACCTGACTGTTTTGTTGTACCAAAACAAGCAAACAAGGTTTGCAAGTTAAATTGATCCATTTATGGATTAAAGCTAGCATTGCGTTCTTGGAACTGACGTTTTGATGAGATCATAATGGTATATGATTCTTGTGTATATAATAAGGTTAGTTGGAGCACACTAACAATGATTGTCATATGCGTTGATGACATATTATTTCTTGGAAATGATATTTACATATTAAATAATCGGTGAAAGCTTGGCTTTTGTTAAAATTCTCCATGGAATACTTGGGAGAGGCAACCTTTATTCTAGGAATAAGGATCTACTGGGTTAGATCTAAAAGTTGTTGGCATTCTCCGAGAACTCATACATTGAAATATATGTACGTGACCTGGTGTCTCATAAGCTTTGAGCATATGGAGTCACAATCAGGCTAATCCATGTGTGTTGGTCTCTAAGACTTATCCAAGATCATATAAGAAATGAAAAATAAAGTGAATACATAAAGAAGTATGGCAGAATCATACTTACAATGAGCGGTTTTAGGATGCGTCAAAAATAAAAATTTTCTCCTCCAAGTTTTCGGCCAAGCTCCAAGCTCCAAGATCCAAGCTCCAAGCTTTTTCCTTTGATTCCAAGCTATTGGGATGGTTTCCCTATCACCTTGAATGATTCCTTGATGTGCTAGCAACTTAGAAATTTTGCAACAAAACTTCTTAATCTTCTTTGCAATTCTCGGCAATGAGAGCCAAAGAGAGGGAGAGGATTTTTTTTGGTTGAAACCGTGAGAGAGAGTGTGAAATGAGTGAATAATTTGATTTCAAAAATCAAATGAAAGATATACCAAATGTTTGGTAACAGTCTTTCAATCATTACACACAAAATGTGTAACACAAGTCATCACCATTCCTTTCACCAAAACCCATCACCAAAAAGTAACTTAAAGTGACAAGTGATGTGACATGTGATGTGACATGTGGGCCCCACTTGATTCAAAATCCAAGTGGGCCCGCGACACATCTCGGGCTCGGGTTCGCTAATTCCGAATTAACGAATTTTCCGTTGCGACGTAATTAAATCAAATTTAATTAAATAACTATGTCTAGCAAAATTACTATTCACGTCGCTTGCGAATTAATTCTAAATTAATTTGTTTGCCCGAATTAAAATCCAATTTTAATTCCGCTTTAAAATCTAATTTCGTTTAATATATCGAATATATTATTTTATCGATTAATTCCAAATTAATCGTTCTCTCTCTTCTAATAGTATTTTATCATAGATAAAATATCTCCGTAATTAATCCCAGATTAATTATGCTCGAATCATACGTCATCGGTGAATCTTCGGGAAGCGACCCAAGAGATCCCTGGATATATTGGCAGTAAATCCGGTCGTCGGACTATCCGAACACGAACGTACCTCGCACTACGTTTTTACCGATTTACGAGACATGGTTGGCTTCTAGTAAAGCACCGTGCCTACCCAATTCTCCAGAAATATTCTTAATGGAATATATAATCTTTGTCAGGCGTAGTATACATAGTATTGCGTATTGCGATCCAGTATCGGATGTCACATGCTAGGCCTGGGGCTGGAATAGTGTCTGCAACGTACGAAGCATATATCGGATTACTAGCAACTAGTCTCTTTAATCGGGTAATCATGACCTAGTCATATTATCCCGATGGTTGCAACACATTAGAGTACCAGTTCTGTATCCCTGTGTGATCATCATCTCCATATGACTGAAGTGATACTTCTGTCTTGACATTACATCCAATACACTACGATTCTCAATAAACCCAGAAGAGGTGTACACAGAACCTGTTAAAGTCCTGGACGACCAAAACCAAAGCTTATTGATTGTCGCAAGTACTAGCGATGCAAGTCTCAGGTTAAGACCAAATACACCTACCCTGATGCGGATTCCCATAGACACATAATCATACTACCAATGGGATCCGAGGGGTCTATCCAAAGCGAAGCTGTTTCCGTCCCATCGGTAAACACAACCTCCTATCACACTTGCATAAGTATCCAATACTTAAATATATGAGAACTATGTTGTTACGCTTCCATAACACGCACAAGTGCAATACTAGTCTATTCCGTATTATCGATGTCCAGTCTCGATAATACTACGACTAGGGATGTTTAATGATTAAACCGTTATGGATTGATACTGTCTCATATCTTATCAATCCGGAACTAATCATAAGGACTTTTATCATTTATATATCCAAGTAAACAAATTACAAAATGATAAAATGCAATTTCTATTGTCACATAATTAATTTGTACAAAAACCACAATGTCTTTTACAAATACTGACGCTATGGGTCATAACTGGATATATTGGCAGTAAATCCGGTCGTCGGACTATCCGAACACGAACGTACCTCGCACTATGTTTTTACAGATTTACGAGACATGGTTGGCTTCTAGTAAAGCACCGTGCCTACCCAATTCTCCAGAAATATTCTTAATGGAATATATAATCTTTGTCAGGCGTAGTATACGTAGTATTGCGTATTGCGATCCAGTATCGGATGTCACATGCTAGGCCTGGGGCTGGAATAGTGTCTGCAACGTACGAAGCATATATCGGATTACTAACAACTAGTCTCTTTAATCGGGTAATCATGACCTAGTCATATTATCCCGATGGTTGCAACACATTAGAGCACCAGTTCTGTATCCCTGTGTGATCATCATCTCCATATGACTGAAGTGATACTTCTGTCTTGACATTACATCCAATACACTACGATTCTCAATAAACCCAGAAGAGGTGTACACAGAACCTGTTAAAGTCCTGGACGACCAAAACCAAAGCTTATTGATTGTCGCAAGTACTAGCGATGCAAGTCTCAGGTTAAGACCAAATACACCTACCCTGATGCGGATTCCCATAGACACATAATCATACTACCAATAGGATTCCGAGGGGTATATCCAAAGCGAAGCTGTTTCCGTCCCATCGGTAAACACAACCTCCTATCACACTTGCATAAGTATCCAATACTTAAATATATGAGAACTATGTTGTTATGCTTCCATAACACGCACAAGTGCAATACAAGTCTATTCCGCATTATCGATGTCCAGTCTCGATAATACTATGACTAGGGATGTTTAATGATTAAACCGTTATGGATTGATACTGTCTCATATCTTATCAATCCGGAACTAATCATAAGGACTTTTATCATTTATATATCCAAGTAAACAAATTACAAAATGATAAAATGCAATTTCTATTGTCACATAATTAATTTGTACAAAAACCACAATGTCTTTTACAAATACTGACGCTATGGGTCATAACTGTCCAACAAGGTGATGGTCACTGGATTAATGTAAAGGACATCCTTGAGTATCTTGGACGAAATAAGGATGCTTTCTGATAATATGGGGAAAAGAGAACTTGAGGTGACTGGGTTCACCGCTGCAAGTTTCCAAACCGATAAAAATGACTATAAGTCGCAATAAGGGTACTATATAGTTTGAATAACGGAACAGTGAGCTGGAAATATTCCAAGCAAGATATTGTTGCCGAATAAATAACAAAAGAGAAATATTGCTGCAGCAGAGGCAGCAAAAGAAGCATTTTGGATCTATATAATCCTAATTAGATTAGGAGTAGTTCTGTTGGCAGTTGAGCTGGGCTACAACATAGGCTAAAGGACCGCGGTCTCATCAATGATCCAATTTTTTACTTCAACTATTTCATCTGATTCGTAAGATCATACATAGTGGCAATGAGATGATCGAATAAATCGCATCAGATAATAACCTTTCAAATCCGCTGACGAAAGCTGTTTCTCAGCAGAAGTTTGAACGACCAGTACATAGTTCAGGTGTAGGACACTTGAATGATTGGCTATAGGCCAAGTGGGAGATTTTTGGACAATTATGACCCATATCATCACTATTTGTATAGAACATGGTGTTATTGTACAAATTAACTATGTGACAAAGGAAATTGCGCTTTTATCATTTGTAATTGGATTACCGAGATACATAAATGATAAAAGTCCATATGATTAGTACCAGATTAATAAGATATGAGACAATATTAATCCACTAAGGTTTAATCATTAAATATCCCTAGTCGTAGTATTATCGAGACTGGACATCGATAATGCGGAATAGACTACTATTACACTTGTGCGCGTTATTGAAGCGTAACGAAATAGTTCTCGTATATTTGGGTATTGGATACTCATGCAAGTATAATAAGAGGTTTTGTTTACCGATGGTACGGAAACAGTTTCGCTCTAGATAGACCCCTCAAAATCTCATTGGTAGTATGACTATGTGTCTATGGGAGTCCGAATCAGGGTAGGTGTATTTGGTCTTAACCTGAGACTTGCATCGCTAATACTTGCGACAATCAGTATACTTTGGTTTTAGTCATCCGAGGCTTTAACAGGTTTTGTGTACGCCTCTTCTAGGTATACTGAGAATCGTAGTGTATTGGGTGTGATGTCAAGATGGAAGTATCACTTCAGTCATATGGAGATGATGATCGCTTAGGATACGAAACTAGTACTCTTAAGTACTGCAGTCATCGGGATAATATGACTAGGTCTTGATTATCCGATTATAGAGACTAGTTACCAGAGATCCGATATATGCTTCGTACGGGGCAGACACAATTCCAGCCCCAGGCCTAGCATGTGACATCCGATACTGGATCGTAATACGCAATACTACGTATACTAGGCCTGACAAAGATTACATATTCCTTTAAAGAATATTTCTGGAGAATTAGGTAGGCGTAGTGCTTTGCTAGAGGCCAACCATGTCTTGTAAATCGGTAGGAACGTGGTACCGGGTACGCACGTATTCGATTAGTCCGATAACTGTATTTACTACCAACATATCCAGGGATCTCTTGGGTCGCCTCCCAAAGATTCACCGATTATATTTGACTCGAACAAGAATTAATATGGGATTAATTATTAGAGAGAAAATTAATCTGGGATTAATCATGGTAATAATTAATCAAGGAATTAATTATCAAGAGAATTTATCTGGGATTAAATTCCTCGAGAAGAGAGAACGCGATTAATTTGGAATGAATCGGAAAAATAAATTTAATAGTTAAATTGGATTTTTCTATTTAATTTATTTAATTGGGCTAAAATAATATATTAGATATATTATTGAAATTATATTTCAATGCGGAATTAAATTGTACTTTAATTCAAGCGAACGAATTAATTTGGGATTAATTCGTAAGCAACTTCCGTAAAAATTGTGCTAGGCATTATTATTTAATTAAATTAGATTTGATTACTTCGCGATAGAAAATTCGTTTAATCGTATTAAACGAATCCAGGCCCGAGTGAAGTTGTATGTTGAGTTAGCCGACTTCAATTCGGAATTTAAAAGTGGTGGGCCCACCTCACTTACATCCCTTGTTTGACTAATGATAGAGGTGGTTGGGCTTAAAATATTGGATTTGATTTATTAAAAGTAAGCTTGGCTTTGCTTATATAACACTCAAACCAATCTCAACACTCAAACTCACTATATATTAATTTGGTCCACTTTAGAAGTGCAGATTTCACTATTCACAGCCACAAAAAAATACTCTCTCTTCTCCTCTCTTCAATGGCTGATTGTCTCTTACCTTGGAGGGCAAATTTTGTTCTTCAAAATTTGTAAATGCTAGCACATTTGGAGTTAAACAAGGTGATATGGAGACTCACCCAAGTGTTGGAAACACTAAAAGAAAGCTTGGAGCTTCATCTTCAACATGATAAAGTCTTGAAACTCATCCGGTCAATGTAAGTCTTCCGCTACTTATTTTTGATGTATTCACACACAAATCACTCTTAGATGATCTTGGCATGTTCTAGGAACACTTACAGTTGGTGCTCAGAGCGCTAATCCGGACCGTATTTATGTCTGATTCATGAATATGAACAATCTTTTTTTCCATAATATTACTTACTTAGTGGTTGCACCTCTTGTTTTTATATACGTATTCGATCTAATTACGATTAGATTGAAACTAAATCTGATTTAGTGATATATATGTACTAGACAAAGACCCAATTATATATAATGTAGTGCGCAGTTACAAAGTAGTTTGTAATTGACATTGGGAAGTGTCAATGCTAGAAATATATTATCAAATAAAGTTCCTGGTTTACTAACACGGGTCAGTTAGTTGAATTCGTTAAGACCAGTACATGTCGTATATCGAGACTTGGTCCGATGGTTTATCCTAATGAACCATGAGTCTTGGGAGACTCGTATAGACGTTTAGGTGTTTATAGTGGATAAACACTGAATGACTCACCGAATATTCTTAATGGATGGTACACCAACGTCAATAAGAATCTTCTCGGGTTGAGTAGCATAGTGGTCTTTCAACTTGAGATACCACTGTGGATGTATGAGACATCCCCACACTTAGATGGCAGTCACGTCACCGATCTATTTAGATCAGACCTCCGTCTGTTCATTGGGTGTGGACCGATCCTCAGGATATCCTGTGTGTGTCAAGATAGGATCCGTCAGTTCTATGTACATAGCATAGGTAGTCTATATGTGATTAGCAATCTGTTAAATCCATGGTCGTGGTATACTTCGAAAGTAATTTCTGAGTGTTATTTGGAGATTACTAATAGATACGTCGACGATATTATACCTTTAGATATTTGACGTTTATATCTATATCTTTGAGATAATCCGGATATATGTGACGAATGGATTATACGTATGCAATGACCTTGACCTGTATGATTCAGCTAGTTTATCCGTGGTCACCATAATTTACGGGTGGGTAGATTATGGACACAAAATTGGATTTCGTGACGGATATGGCTGAATTTAGAGAGTCTCACAAATGAAATATATTCGTAGAGCACTAGGACAACTATTATAAATAATGGTGATTATTTATAAATCGTTTAACGGTTAAACGAAATATACATGCATTAGGGGTCGAACCGCCATTTCCTAATTAGTGTGTATTTATGTTTAATATTTGATATTATTAAATACACATTAATTAATTGTCAAATTATGATATTTGACATATATCATTAATATATGTATTTGAGATATTTAAAGTAAATATAATACATATATTTGAGATATTTGTATTTAATCAATTAATTAATTATTTAATTGTTAAATAATTAAAGTAATTAAAATATTAATATCTACCATTATGATAAAGTTAGGAAATGATTAACAAGTGTATATTGTTGACTTATGCATTAAAGGAAATGGTTATCAAAATGGTTTTGATAACTTAGATATCTGTTTTTAATAAGCTAAAAATTGAAAATATATTTTTCCTTTTACCTTGTTATTTTCAGCCACAACCCTAGAATTATTTAAAGTGTTAAATTTTTCAAAAGAAAAACAAAACACTTTGAGAAGAAAAAGTGAAGGAACAAGATTCAAATCAAGGAAAGGCTAAGATTCTGTAAGTATTTCCAACCTTTCATTAGAAGGTAATTTGTTCCTTTAATCCATGGCTACAACATGTGTAGTTCTTAGGTTTTTGTACTCATTCTTGTTTATGTTTTTGATGGTTGGAAGCTTTGGTGATGGGTGTTTGCATGTATGTTACTTAAAGAAAGATTATAAGGAGTTATTAAGCATTCTTTTGATCATTTGATGATCTAATTGTCATTCTAGAGTTGTTGGGCCACTCATTGATGACCTAGAATTGTTCTAGAGTTATTTCAATGTGGTGAGACATGTTTGGTGTGGTAGAGACTTGATTGAAACATTAGATTTGTTTAATTTGGTGTAATTTGATCATATTGATGATTTTGTAAAATTAGGGTTTATACCCTTTCCAAATTTGGGGTTTTTCATATATGTGTTGTGTAATGATATATATATATATATATATAAGTTTGGTGATAAATGGATTTCATCTTGACTTGTTTTGAATAAGATTGGACTAAAATACACAAATTAGAAACTTGGAGGGGCTCACATCAATTTATAAGAAATTACATGTTTGTGTTGTAATTTGTAATTTGATGTGTATCACATGTTAAAATCACTTTAGTACTTGTTTGGAATCATTCAAAATTGTATTTGACAATTTAATGATCAAAATGTAAAGTTTTGGGGCAATTCTGTAATTAATGAAAAATCTGGAAAAAGTTTTCGGAATTCTTTTTTCATGTATATTTGATGTACAAATCATTTTGGTTGTGATTGGAAATCACCTAAGTTTGTTTTGAACAATTTAGTACTAAAATGATTAAAATGGAAAGTTTTTGGACTTTGCGGCAATTAAGAAGAAATATGATTCCTTAGGTAAAAATTTTAGATTTTAAGTATTGGGTAATTAAAATAAATAAGTTTATTTTAATTGTTCAAGAAAAATTTTTGAAATCGGAAAATTTTGATTTTTCTCGTTCCGTTGCGTCACCTGTACTACCCCTAAAACCCTGACAATATGATGACATGGATTGACACTAGAGCAAGTGGGAGAAATTATCGGGATTGGTGCTCTGAGCGCCCAACTGTATCGTATATATGACAGGTCATGAATACGAATAATTATTATTTTCCATAATATTACTTAGCAAACGGTATCACATCTTATTTTTTGTACACATATTTGATCTAATCCAACGTAGATCGAAACTAAATGATCTATACATTAGATAAAGACCGGAGAATATACGGTAATCACACCATTACAACCAGTATTGTAATTGATAATCGGGGTGTCACTACAGTGTATATTCTTAAATAATGTTTATGGCCAAGTTTAGCTGACATAGGTCGGTCAATAAAATCCATTGAAACCAGTACATGTCATATATATCAAGATATGATCTGGTGGTTGTCCCAGTTAAAGGAATCATTGCACAAACGTTTCGCAAAGTGATTCATTCCACAGCGGAAACGCCTTTAAACACCTCGAAAAATTTTTATACCCTTGCCCTCTAAGTGTCGAATCTGTCTAGCCCTTTAACTGTTAGCTGTTTTTTATTTTTTAACAACACCGATCAGCCCCTGAACAGTAGTGAATTTTCAGCACTTTGCAACACCAAAAACTGCTCACTGCAATGTCAAAAACTCCCACTGCTTTATAGATTTTTCAGTAGCGGTTCTGGATAATTTTTCCACTCCGAAACATCCTCAAAATAACCCAGAATGAATCTTATGTATTGGTAAAATTTAATTCTCCACTTTGCATTATCAAATTGCCTGTAGCCGTTCACCTTCCGTCGTATCTTCAAAATCCAGGCTATGTGTGACCTTCTTTCTATTTCATGCATGCATTGAATTATTTTTTATTTTCATAAGAAGCCATTAATTTTGTCAAATTCACCACTACTTATGCCATGCAATTGAATGATCACTGTTGACGGCTGATTTTGGTCTCAGGGTAATATGGGAATATTACTCCCGAGACAATCCTCCCTCAATAGTGAATTTGTTTGGTTATGGGAGACCAAAAGCAAACTTAGCAAAAGACAGATAAATACACCAATCGACAAGGAGATTTAACGTGGTTCGGCGGATCTTGGTCCGACCTACGTCCACGGGTGCAAAAAGGATGATATTTTTATTACTCAAACACGCTTCTCAGCTCTGCTCCTTGTTTTTTTACAAGTTTGATGGAAATGATTCTGATCTCAACTCCCAACTTTTAACTTCCTCCCTTTATGCACACTCTACCCTTCTATTTATAATAGTGTAGAAATCAGATTCCTTCTCCTACAAGAACTTCCTAGTTGAAACTATTCCCTTTCCCATAAGGATTCCTAGTCAAAAACTATATTCGCTTCCCCATACCCTATTAGAATAGGATAACTTATCTCATTACCCCATAAGAATAGGATAACTTATCCCTTTATCCCATAAGAATAGGATAACTTATCCCCTTACCCCATAAGAATAAGATAACTTATCTCTGGAGCATATCTCGCTATCTGATCGGTCTTCATGAGGTCGGTCATGATAGTCCTTTGAATTGAGATGTTGTTGTCGATATGATAATGCTCGATTATTCACACCAAAGTGCTCGGCTGCCGATCATAAATAGCTCGGTCTCTACCTGTTGTGGTCGGTCTGTAACCATAATGTGATCGGCTTCTTATTGCAAAGTGCTTGGGCCCTTTCTGCTGGCTTTCTATGGGTCGGGTCGGTATTAATGATCTCGCCCAAGAAGGGAGTTACCTTTTTACCCATGTCGTGCTGTTTTAAATACCATAGTGCCTGAAAACACCATCAACATCTTCGCTATATTCCCTGTCTTCTTTTTTGGAGTCGCGGAAACTATCATAGGAGGGATCTGGTGATGGTCTTCCTTCTTCTTCTTCCCATGTGTCCTCTGTTTTTGAATCTTTTTCTACAACTATGGATTTTATCCCGTTGGGGCCCCTCCTCCTGGGTCCATCGTCTTCACTTGTATCTATCACCCTCTTCCCTTCTGCTTTTTCCTTTTTTCTTCGACTGGTTCCGACGTCTGGTCTCTCGTTGTTCGTTCCTTCCATTCTCTCCAGCCGATCCATCATGGTTTTCATGCTCTATTCCACCTTTTTCATCCAGTCTGTCGCTGGACTCCCCGAAGATTGATGATTTCCGCCTTCTGCCATTGTCTTTTTCGCGAACTGTTTTTTGTTTCGAGTTCCCCACAGACGGCGCCAACTGTTGACGGCTGATTTTGGTCTCAGGGCAATACGGGAATATCACTCCCGAGACAACCCTCCTTCAATAGTGAATTTGTTTGGTTAAGGGGAAACCAAAAGCAAATTTAGCAAAAGACAGATAAATACACCAATCAAACAAGGAGATTTAACATGGTTCGGTGGATTTGGATCCGACCTACATCCACGGACACAAACAGGATGATACTTTTATTACTCAAACACGATTCTCAGATCTTTTTTGTGTTTTACAAGTCAGAGCTTGGTGATCTCGGTATTGATTCTGATCCTGATCCTGATTCTGATTCTGATCTCTGCTCCCAACTTTCAACTTGTTCTCCCCTTATGCACACTCTACCCTTCTATTTATAATAGTGTAGAAATCATATTCCTATTTGTACAAGAACTTCCTAGTTGAAACAATTTCCCTTTCCCATAAGGATTCCTAATCAAAAATACCTTTACTTTCTTTATCCTACTAGGACTCTGACTCACCAGTTTTCCCCATGAAAATAGGATAACTTGTCGTCTTATCCGTAAGAATATGGTGTCATCCTCCGGGGCACGCCTCGTCATATGCTCGGTCTTCATGAGGTCGGTCATAATGGTCATTTGAGCTGAGAATGCTGCTACCGATCTGATAATTGCCCGGTCATCTAAACCCAAGTGCTCGGTCACTTATTGTTTGGCTCTTAGTGGTCGGGTCGGCATTAATGATTTTGACCGAGAAGGGAATTACCATTTTTACCCCTGACGTACTCCTTAAATAACATAGGTCCTGAAAACACCATCAACATCTGTCCCCTAGTTCTCGGTAACAACGAGTTTACGAGTTGATGCCGGGAACTATAAAAAAGATGGTGTGCCGATGAATCTGTCGGTGGTCACTCCATGAACCGCAGAGAAAAATGCCTTCGCCATCAACTAAGTCTTCTGTTTCTATCTTCATATCCTCGGTTATTGGAGATGCTGACCATATTCAGAACGGTTCTCCACCTCAAAGCAAATTGCTTACTTGGGTCGTTCCATCAGGAGATGAAGTTCCTCTTGTTGTCCAAACTAAAAATGACTCCTCCTATGTAATATCTATACCAGAGATTTGGGGGTCCTGACCCCTGACTGATCCAATTTCGATTGTGAGGAGAAAATTTTGCCTCTGAGCTAACGATGATGTGCTCGGTAGCATGTGATCCTGTCTCGAGCTGTGAGAGATGCTCGGACCTGGGGGAATGTTATTTCCCCAGTCCGAAAGGCTGACTCGGTGGGACGTACCCCGACCCCGAGCTGAGAAAGGCACTTGGACCTGGGGGAATGTTACGTCCCTAGTCCGAAGGGCTGACTCGGTGGGACGTACCCCGACCCCGAGCTGAGAAATGCACTTGGACCTGGGGGAATGTTACGTCCCCAGTCTAAAGAGGTAGATTCGGTGGGACGTAACCGAACCCGAGTGAAGAGAGGCACTTGGAGCTGGGGGAATGTTATGTCCCCAGTCTGAAGGGCTGACTCGGTAGGACGTACCCCGACCCCGAGCTGAGAAAGGCACTTGGAGCTGGGGGAATGTTACGTCCCCAGTCCGAAGGGCTGACTCGGGGGACTTACCCCGACCCCGAGCTGAGAAAGGCAATTGGACCTAGGGGAATGTTACGTCCCCAGTCCGAAGGGCTGACTCGGTGGGACATACACCGACCCCGAGCTGAGAAATGCACTTGGACCTGGGGGAATGTTACGTCCCCAGTCCAAAGAGGTAGACTCGGTGGGACGTAACCGGAACCCGAGTGAAGAGAGACACTTAGAGCTGGGGGAATGTTACGTCCCCAGTCCGAAGGGCTGACTCGGTGGGACGTACCCCGACCCCGAGCTGAGAAAGGCACTTGGAGCTGGGGGAATGTTACGTCCCCAGTCCGAAGGGCTGACTCGGTAGGACGTACCCCGACCCCGAGCTGAGAAAGGCACTAGGAGCTGGGGGAACGTTACGTCCCCAGTCCGAAGGGCTGACTCGGTGGGACGTACCCCGACCCCGAGCTGAGGAAGGCAATTGGACCTAGGGGAATGTTACGTCCCCAGTCCGAATGGCTGACTCGGTGGGACGTACCCCGACCCCGAGTGAAGAGAGGCACTTGGAGCTGGGGGAATGTTACGTCCCCAGTCCGAAGGGCTGACTCGGTGGGACGTACCCCGACCCCGAGCTGAGAAAGGCACTTGGAGCTGGGGGAATGTTACGTCCCCAGTCCGAAGGGCTGACTCGGTGGGACGTACCCCGACCCCGAGCTGAGAAAGGAAATTGGACCTAGGGGAATGTTACGTCCCCAGTCCGGAGGGCTGACTCGGTGGGACGTACCCCGACCCCAAGCTGAGAAATGCACTTGGACCTGGGGGAATGTTACGTCCCCAGTCCAAAGAGGTAGACTCGGTGGGACGTAACCCGACCCCGAGTGAAGAGAGGCACTTGGAGCTGGGGGAATGTTACGTCCCCAGTCCGAAGGGCTGACTCGGTGGGACGTACCCCGACCCCGAGCTGAGAAAGGCACTTGGAGCTGGGGGAATGTTACGTCCCCAGTCCGAAGGGCTGACTCGGTGGGACGTACCCCGACCCCGAGCTGAGAAAGGCAATTGGACCTAGGGAAATGTTACGTCCCCAGTCCGAAGGGCTGACTCGGTGGGACGTACCCCGACCCCGAGCTGAGAAATGCACTTGGACCTGGGGGAATGTTACGTCCCCAGTCCAAAGAGGTAGACTCGGTGGGACGTAACCCGACCCCGAGTCGAATAACTAAGTGGTCTCTGTAGAACGAAATCCAGCCCCGAGCCGAATAATCAAGTGGTCTCGGCGGAACGAAATCCAGCCTTGAGCCGAATAATCAAGTGGCCTCGGCGGAACGAATCCAGTCCGAGCCGATTAACCAAGTGGCCTCGGCGGATCGAAACAAATCCAGCCCCGAGCACTGGTTAGTCATTGGGACTTATTCAGATGGGAAGTGTATCCACCTTTGAAGCCCTATCGAATCTGACTTGGGCGTCCCCTTGTCAGACCGACGAAAAAATAAAAAACAAAACCTTGGAAAATAAAATCAAAGGGCGGGGACGACTTAGCTCTTGTCCCAAAATAAAACGTTTCGCAAGTATAAACAACAATACAGATGCCTCAAAACAGCGTCCTGCCCGAGGTCTCCAAAACATAATTCTGAATCTTTCAGTTCAGAGTCCCGGCGAACCAGGATTTGGATCAGAGAGCGTTTAAAATGGTAAGGGCACATCCTCTATACGTCGGGTCCCTAGGGAGCCTGTATATTGTGTGAGGGCTCCTCCTTACCGCGCTGGAGCAGGCACACGCCACAGGGGCACAACGCCTCCCCGTGATGCGCCTCTCTTGGATCCAAATGATGAATGGATCAAAGAGTGTCCGGGATACTAAGGGCACATTCCTCCTTAGGTTCGGCATCACTGGAGCTAGCAATTGTCACGGGGGCATCATCTCTCCCCGTGCTATGCTTCTCACGGATCCATTACATCGGGTAAGTGAGGATCAGAGAGTGTTTCGAAACATTAAGGGCATATTCCTCCTTATTTTCGGTAACACTGGAGCAAGCAATCGCCACGGGGGTATCATCCCTCCCCGTGCTATGCTTCTCACGGATCCTATACATCGAGTATGTCCCTGAATATTCTGAGGACCCCGAGCTAAAGAGACATTTGGTTCTGGGGGAATGTTCCGCCCCCAGGCCAATAAGCACAACTCGGTGGGACGTAACCCGACCCCGAGCTGTAACAAACATCGATCTCGGCGGTACAAGAGCAGACCCGAGCCGGAAAGAGACATCGGTCTCGACGGTACAAGAGCAGACTCGAGCCGGAAAGAGACATCGATCTCGGCGGTACAAGAGCAGACCCGAGCCGGAAAGAGACATCGGTCTCGGCGGTACAAGAGCAGACCCGAGCCGGAAAGAGACATCGATCTCGGCGGCACAAGAGCAGACCCGAGCCGTAAAACAAATATCAAAACCATTTGTGTGAGCCATAACAAACAAGCATAATCAAATGTCAACCTAAGTCAGAAGAGGTTTTACTCACCTTTTTGGGATCCATTGCCTTCCTTGCAACTCTACAAGGGTCACTACAAGCAAGACTCTTCTTAATACATCCTCTCTGCATCTCAGCATTCCACGCATCTGACCGGATGACTTCCGCTATCAACTTGGTCGACCTCAAAAACCGAATGGTCTATGTACACACTGAGATAGCCTTCTTTCACCAAGTCTTCCACATGTTCCCGCAGGTCTCTGCACCCATTCGTGGCATGTCCCCTTACGTTATGGTAGATACAGTATGCCCTACTATTTCCCTCCTCAATCGGGAACCTCCTCAAATTAGGCTAGGCCAACAAACATTTATCCTGGATTTCCCGAACTATCTGGTGAAATCCCTGACGATCGGTGATTTCCATCTTCTGCCATCGTCTTACTACGCAAGCTGCTTTTTGTTGAGTTCCCCACAGACGGCGCCAACTGTTGACGGCTGATTTTGGTCTCAGGGTAATATGGGAATATTACTCCTGAGACAATCCTCCCTCAATAGTGAATTTGTTTGGTTATGGGGGACCAAAAGCAAAATTAGTAAAAGACAGATAAATACACCAATCGACATGAGATTTAACGTGGTTCGGCGGATCTTGGTCCGACCTACGTCCACGGGTGCAAAAATGATGATATTTTTATTACTCAAACACGCTTCTCAGCTCTGCTCCTTGTTTTTTACAAGTTTGATGGTAATGATTCTGATCTCAACTCCCAACTTTTAACTTCCTCCCTTTATGCACACTCTACCATTCTATTTATAATAGTGTAGAAATCAGATTCCTTCTCCTACAAGAATTTCCTAGTTGAAACTATTCCCTTTCCCATAAGGATTCCTAGTCAAAAACTATATTCACTTCCCCATACCCTATTAGAATAGGATAACTTATCTCCCTACCCCATAAGAATAGGATAACTTATCCCTTTATCCCATAAGAATAGGATAACTTATCCCCTTACCCCATAAGAATAAGATAACTTATCTCTGGAGCATATCTCGCTATCTGGTCGGTCTTCATGAGGTCGGTCATGATAGTCCTTTGAATTGAGAATGCTGCTGTCGATCTGATAATGCTCGGTTATTCACACCAAAGTGCTCGGCTGCCAATCATAAATAGCTCGGTCTCTACCTGTTGTGGTCGGTCTGTAACCATAATGTGATCGGCTTCTTATTGCAAAGTGCTTGGGCCCTTTCTGCTGGCTTTCTATGGGTCGGGTCGGTATTAATGATCTCGCCCAAGAAGGGAGTTACCTTTTTACCCCTGTCGTGCTGTTTTAAATACTATAGTGCCTGAAAACACCATCAACAATCACCAAGCAACAACAACAACACACCACCTTTTAAAAATCAAACTTGCATATTACCGTGTGATGAAACCGTGTAATGGAACCAATCTTTCACTCGATCTTTTGTGTTATTCTCGTCACCAATAAATGAAAGTGTAAATTTCACTCACAAAATAAAAATATTTCTAAACGATTTAGATATCTAAGTTTTAACATAATATTTTCTTGTTTATTTTTCCTTTCAATTTTTGAGAGAAAAAGATGATCAATGTGGTTAGGGTTTATTAGACAACTTTTGTCTTTTTATACTCTAGGATTTTGGTTATTAAATTATAATTAAAAAAATTATAAAATAATCCCAACCCTCATGATTATTTTCGGCCATCAATAGCGTTTTTGTAACAACACAATTTTATTCAATGTCTTAATAAAGACATTAAACATGCAACCATTAAAAAAAATGAAACTCACATTTTTAAAATTTAAAATTTATTATTGCTCCAATTTAAAATTTTCCAATCACTTCAAACAAATCAAACTTTTTTTATTTTTACTCAAATTATTATTTTATCGTATTAAATATATTCTATGTGGATCGATCTCTGTCTTACCGGGTTATTTTATTACTTCGACACTCTTATAATTGGGAGTAAAGAATGACTTTTTGAGTGTGTCAAGTTTTTAGTGTCATTGCCAGGGAATAAATTTAGTAGATAGAATAATCCTTGTATATTTATTTTTTTTTCTTTCTTTTATTTTTATTTTTTGTACTTTTGTAATTTTTTCTACATCTCATTTTCTTTCATCTTTGCATTTGTGTAGAAACCCAGAAATCCCACAAAGAGACATGCCCTGTTCTTAATTCTTCAAGGTTATAGGAGACAAAAAAATCAATTAAAATGGAGCTTGTATTTTTACTAAAAAATTCTTGAACCATCCTCTTCTAGAGATTCTTCCATAATTTTTGTGATAACCTAATTAGAGAGATTGAGACAGCTGAACGATAAATTCAATTAAGATCTGAACTGACAAGAATAAGATGACGTTTTTATATCTAAATCACTATTTTTGTATTTTATTTAATGTTTTTCTTTTTGTCAATTTTATTTTATTTTAATTTTTCCACCTTTTTATTATTTTCTTTTTGTAAGTACGGTATTTGTATTTTTTTCTTAAATTTTAGCATATAGTTTGCATGAAACACTGGTCTCGATCATCTAGCGCTAGATTAAATAGAGAGTCTCCATCATCTTCATCGTAATAAAAAATGACCGAGAACCAAATTGAAAATTCACCTGCCTTAGTTGAAAACCTAGTTAAACAGAAAGAAAACGAGTCTCAGCATGGCGATCTTAATCATCCTAGGACACTCAGATAATTTATGAATCCCGCTACGACAAAATCACCATCTTGCATTGCTTTTCCCCAAAATGCAACACGTTTCAATTTTAAGCCATGTGTCATCCATCTTTTACCCACATTCCACGGTCTAGAATCAGAAAATCTTTAACATCACCTAACGGAGTTTGAAGAGGTATGTAACACATGCACAGACCAAAATTACAGCATGAATATAATTCGATTAAAGTTTTTTTTTTCCTTTTCTTTAAAAGATAAAGCTAAAATTTGGCTGCAGAACCTTAGGTCAGGATCCATCAGATAATGTGATGATATTGAAGAAAAATTCCTAAAAAAATTCTTTCCCCCTCACATGACAAACTCCTTTAAGAGGAGAATCACAACCTTCACACAAGAATCGAGGGAAATAATTTACCAATATTGGGAGAGATTTAAAGAGATGTTGAATGTTTATCCACATCACGGCTTTGAAACATGGAGGCTGGTTGCCTACTTCCACAAGGGTTTAACACCCCAAAGTAGACAAGTAGTGGAGCTGATGTGTAATGATGAGTTTAGGGACAAAAATCCTGAAGATGCACTAAATTACTTAGAACACATAGCAGAGAATGAACAACAATGGGACACAGTTGGCACTTATGAGTCGTCCGTAAAACCACAGACATATAGTAGATGTATATTTAACCTTATGGAAGATCATGACCTTTCTGCTAAAAATGCATCTCTAGCTAAAAAAGTCGAGGAATTAGAAATGAGAAAAAGTGATAATGTCAAGTCAATTCAATAAAGTCACTTGTCAAATCTGTAATTCAAAAAAACATGTCACACAAGTTTGACCAACCTTCCCAGCCCTGCAAGAATGTCTTCATGACCATGTCAGTTCCATAAACACTTTCAATAGATCAAATCCAAAGCCATACCTTCAAATCTACAATTCTGGTTGGAGAAACCATCCAAACTTCAATTGGAGGAATGATAACCAAGTACAACCATCGTAACAACTTCCCCAGGTACACCAGAATTTCTGAAATTTCCAGAATTATGCACCATATGTCTCACCACCAAGGAAAACCATTGAGGATACATTGCATGTATTCATTGAGAAATAGAAAGCTGTCAATAGTCAAAATGTGCAAACATTAATTGATCTGAAAGATACTTTCTCCAAAATCACATATGTTTTAACCATTAAAGAGAAAGAAAAGTTTCCTACACAACCATAGCCAAATCCTAGGAGTCATCAAAACCCTCACAAGTGTAGTTCTAGATTTCAACATATAGACCATGTCAAATCAGTTATTGTTAAGATTGGTGCTCGGAGTGCCAATCCGGATCGTATTTATATCTGATTCATAAATACGAACAATTTCATTTTCCATAATATTACTTAATTAATGGTAGCACCTTATCTTTTATACACTTATTCGATCTAATTATGATTAGATATCTGATTATGATTAGATCGAAACTAAATTTGGTTTAGTGATACGTGTATATAAGATAAAGACTCTAGGATTTATAATATAGTGCGCAATTACAATGTAGTTTGTAATTGACATTGGGAAACACACTATAAGATGTATATCCTTAAATAAAGTTCCTGATCAAGATTTACAAACACGGGTCGGTTAGTCAAATCCGCTGAGACCAGTACATGTCGTATATCGTGACTTGATCCGATGGTTTATCCCAATGAACTATGAGTCTCGGGAGACTCATATAGACATGTAGGTGTTTATTTGATAAACATTGAACGACTCACTGAAGATTTCCTAATAGATGGTACACCAACGTCAATAGGAATCTTCTCGAGTTTAGCGAGTATAGTGGTCATTTGACTTGAGATATCACAGTGGGATATATGAGTTATCCTCCATATTTTGATGGCAGTCACATCACCGATCTATTCATGATCAGACTTCCGTCTGTTCGTTGGGTGTGGACTGATGCTCATGATATACAATGCATATCAAGATAGGATCTGTCAGTCCTGTGTACAGGGCATAGGCATCCTCACGTGTTTACGATCTAGTAAATTCGTGGTCGTGGTGTAACTTCGAAAATCAGTTCCGAGTGTTATTTAGAGATCGTAAATTGAAAGTCGACTATATTATACCGCACGAATTTGACGTTCTTATCTATATCCCAAGTGTAATATGGATAGCCTGTGACAGAGGGATTATACATATGCAATGACCTTGGCTTGCATAGTTTAGCGAGATTATCAATGGTCATCATAATTCATGAGTGGGTGAATTATAGACAGGAAATTTAGAGAGTCCCACAATATGAAGTGTACTCGTTGAGCACTTGGGTTGCGCGATATAAATAATACAGATTATTCATAATACTTCACTGGATTAAATGAGTTAATTCAGATCGTTTAATCGGTTAAACGATAACAAGTGCATTGATGGATTTTGGTCATTTAATAATTAATATGTATTTATATTTTATACATAATTCGATTAGATACACATTAATTAATCGTCAAATGAGATTCTAACATATGTCATAAATATATGTATTTGATATTTATTGTAAAAAAAATACATATATAATAATAATTATATTAATTAATTATTTAAATATTTAAATATTAAATGTTTGAATAATTAATTGATAAACCTTTTCATAATTGTTATGAAATATTTGAAGTGGTTTTATAGCGGAAATTCGGTAACGCGGCGGAATAGTGGAAAATCAAAATTTTCCGATTTCAAAATTTTTCTTGGATCAATTAAATAAACTTATTTATTTAATTATCCAATTCTTAAATTCTGAAAAACTGCTCAATAAATCAAATTTCTTGGTAATTACCGAATTGCCCCACAATTTTACAAATATGTCATTTTAGTCCTAAAATTGTCAAATACAATTTTGGATGATTCTAAATCACTTTAAAAATGATTTTTAACATATCAAATACATCAAAATCAGATTGCACACAAATCCCCAAAATTTTCTGAAATTGCCGAGAGCACCCTATATTTTTGATTTATTACAATTTGGCTCTTTTTTGTTCTAAACATGCCAAGATCAAATCCAATCAACCCAAAAATTTACATGCATCATATTCATACCACAATACATCACATATATGAAAGGCCCCAAATTTGGAGTGGGTTAAGAACCCTAATTTTTCAATTTTATCAAATTGTCCAATTACACCAAATCTTTAAAATCCAACACTTTAATCCATTCAATACTTCACCAAACAAGCCTCACCACTTTGAAATAACTCTAGAACAATTCTAGGTCACCAATGAGTGGCTTAACAACTTTAGAATGGCAACTTGATTTTCCAAAAATCAAAAGTAAGCTTACTTACTTACATGCATCAATCTTTCATTCAAGTTCACAACCAAACAAACACAAACTATAATAGAAGAGATAACATCAAAGCAACACAAAATGATGCCAAGCATATTAGAAATAATTTCCATGTTGAAGACATAAAGGAAATACTAACAAAACCAGGATTTTCAAAGACTTTTTCTTTAGGCCTTCAAGTTTTTCTCTCAACTTTCTTTTATGTTTATTTTGTGTATTTAGAACTTATGAAACCCTAAAAATAAAAATAAAAACAATATATACCTCCCACTATTAGGCTTGGCAGAATTTTGGAGATTAAAATATCTAGAAATTTAAATTTTTGTTTCATTAAAGTTTAACTAGTCAACTTGTTTTGTAAATCATTACACTTTAATGAATTATTCAACAAATTCAACAATTGCAACTAAGTCATTAAAATAAATATCATAACTTAGGATATTTATATTTTTAATTAATATAATTATTTAACAATTAAATAATTAAATAATTGTTTAAATACAAATATATTAAATATATGTATTATATTTACATTAAATATCAAATACATATATATTTATGATATTAGTTAAATATCTCAATTTGACAATTAATTAATTTTTATTTGATAAAATCTATCATTAAATGCAAATACACAAAAATTAAGAAATGACTATTGGGTCCATTCACATGTACTTTTGTGTTTAACCTTTAAACGACTTATAAATAATCAATATTATTTATAAATGTTGCCCTAGTACTGTACGAGTATATTTCATTAGTGTGACTCTCTAGATTCAGGCATATCCGTCACGAAATACAATTTCGTGTCCATAATTTATCAACCCGTAAATTATGACGACCACGGATAAACTCGCTGAATCATACAAGTTGAAGTCATGGCAAATGTATAATTCCTCCATCACAGGTATCCGGATATATCCTAGAGATATAGATGTAAATATCAAATCTCTATAGGGACTATCCCGTCGACGTCTCTATTAGCAATTTCAAAAAGAACATTTAGAACTGACTTCTAAAATGTACCAAGGGCCCATGGGTTTTATCTAATTGCTAATCATATATGGACTACCTATGCTCTGTACACAGAACTGACGGATCCTATCTCGACACACAGAGGACACCCTGAGGATCTATCCACACCCAATGAACAGACGAAGGTCATATCTTAATAGATCGATGACCTGACTGCCATCTAAGTGTAGAAGATGTCTCATATGCCCACAGTGACATCTCAAGTCGAAGAATCACAAATGCTACTCAACCTGAGAAGATTCTTATTGACGTTGGTGTATCATCCATTAAGAATCTTTGGTGAGTCGTTCAACTTTTATCTGCTATAAACACCTACACGTCTATACGAGTCTCCAAGACTTATGGTTTATTGAGAAACCATTGGAATCATATATTCCAGTATACGATATGTACCGGTCTCAAAGGGTTTAATTTACTGACAAAGTAGTGTAAACATTGACCAGGAACAGTCTAAGGATGACAACATCATGATACAACTCAATGTCAGGTGTGACGCTTTTGCAACAGTATAATGACTAATCATCCTAAGGTCAATTATGTCTTTACCATATTAAAAGATATATTATATTATAGAAACTGCTCATTTTATTCATAATAACATGTTTTACATAAGTATTTTCAAGGAAATACAAACAGGAATTGGCGCTCTGAGCACCAACCCCAATAAAAACTCTCACTTGCTCTAGTGCGAATATCGATTGTATCTAATACCCATCGACTCCATGTGTTTATCAAACAACTTCAGAGGTATGACCTTCGTCAGTGGGTCTGTTACATTATCTTCACTCGGTACCTTACACACTACAATATCCCATCGTGACACAATCTCTCGAATGATGTGGTACTTTCGTTCCACATGCTTCGACTTCTGATGTGCCCTCGGTTCCTTTGCTTGCGCAATGGCTCCAGTATTATCACAATATAACATAATCGCATTCTCGATACTTAGGACAACTCCCAATTCTGTGATAATGTTCCTAATCCAAACAGCTTCCTTTACAGCTTCAGAAGCTGCAATATATTCCGTCTCTGTTGTCGAATCCGCTGTTGATCCCTGTTTTGAAATCTTTCAGCAAACTGCACCTCTGTTAAGGGTAAAAATGAATCCAGATGTAGACTTTCTATCATCAGGATCCGATTGGAAGTCAGAATTCGTATACCTGTTAACTTGCAGTTCACTTCCACCATAAATTATCAACTTACCCTTAGTACCTTTAAGATACTTCAGGATATGTTTAATGGCCATCCAATGGTCATTTCCTGGATTGGACTGATATCTACTAGTTACGCTAACAGCGAAACTGATATTAGGCTTAGTACATAACATGGCATACATTATGCTACCCAAACACTAAACATAAGGTTGGTAAGACATTCTAACCTTCTCATCTTCTGTTTGTGGACTCATCTTCATAGAAATATGAATCTAATGTCTGAACGGTATGTTTGTTGTCTTACATGGAGTCACATAGCATGAGAGTCCAGTCAGTGTCAAATTAAAATTTTCTAGTATACACTAGTAAAGTATGAGAGTATCTGGTAATGTGTGTAAAGAAAAGTATTTTAAATTAAGTTTTGATTTCCATGAATGACATTGCATTTGTATAGCTTAGAACACACTTAGAAAGTCAGAGGCTTATAAGGTTAGCATCATTATCCCCTGCCGGTAGCATCTCCAGATTGGGGATGTTACACATGTGTGGTGACTTTGAATTGGTGTTGAGATTAATTTGATTAATGTTGAAAAAGTTGGATTTGAAACATGAAAATTGATTATTTTTGTTGCAAAATCAGATCTGAAAAAATTGGAAATTATGTGATGAAAATAATGTGTTATGAATGTATTGGATGTGTTTTGGGTGTTGGAACAATTGCTGGAAAGTGTTTCGAAGTTGAAATAAGCGAAAATGGTGAAAATGGCGTTACCGAGTGACTTTTGAGCCAATCGGGTGACGACTGTCCAAACAGTGAGTTCGTCACTGTTCAGGTAGCCCATGAACTGCCCTAACACTATTGGGATAGACCTGGACAGTCCTCATAAGTGTTGGGTGGTCGGTTATGTCAAAAACGAGTTTTGCGTCATTTTACGAAAAAATATTTTTCGTAAAAGTTTCGCGACGTTTCCTTTATATTTATGTCTCTATTTGATATCGAATAAATAGGTTTAGGTGAAATATGAATAAATTATTCATATTAGATATTGAATAATTTATTCGGTAATTTGAAAAAATTTTCAAATTATAATTTCACCCGAACAGCGTTTCCGTTGCGCCCATCGCCCGAAACCCCAATAGTTATTACTCTTTGTAGTGGTAAATTTATCGATAGACCTATTCTTAAACCTCAAGAAGCTGAAAATAAATCACATTCAGAGGGTAATAAAGGGCTTGATGAACCATTACCCGTCGTCGATGATATCTCATGCACCTCCATTTCCACAGGCATTAAAAACAAAGAAATTGAACCATTCCCAAGAGATATATGAAATATTCAAACACGTAAAGATCAATATTCTTTTGTTAGATGTCATCCAATAGATACCATCTTATACCAAATTTCTAAAAGACTTGTGCACAGTTAAAAGGAAACATCAGGTAAGAAAGAAAGCTTTTCTAGCTGAACAGACAAGTTCTATTCTCTCAACCAATAATGCACTAAAACACAAGGACTCTAGCTGTCCAACTATTTCTTGTATTATTGGAAATAAAAAAACGTAACATGTTTTACTTGATCTTGGAGCTAGTGTCAATTTGCTTCCATTTTTGATTTACCAACAACTTAATATTGGTGAGTTAAAACCAACCTCAACTATTATTTTACTTGTCGATAGATCAGTCAAGGTACGAAAGGAATTATGGAAGACATGTTAATAGAAGTTGATAAATTCACACATCCTGCGGATTTTATTGTCTTGGAAATACAACTTGTAGCTGACAGTTATAAGCCAATTCATGTAATACTTAATCGTTCATTTTTAGCAACAGATAATGCTTTAATTAATTGCAAGAATGAAATCATGAATTTGTCCTTTGGCAATATGACATTGAAGCTTAATATTTTTAACATGTGCAAACAACCATACAATTAAGGGTGGCAGCTTGCCGGGCTTCAAAATGAGGGGCCCGGCCCTGGCTTAAAATAAATAATTATATATTATATTTATAATATATATATATATATATATTTATATTATATAATAAATTTTTTATATTTATAATTTTTTATATTAAAAAAATTGGGCCCGGACTAAGCTCGGCTCGTTTCCATCCTTACATACGATGAGGACAGTGAAGATGAGAGCATATAATTAATTGAACCAATTATGGAAGAATATATTCATGGGAGTTTATCTGATCCTATGGAAATTTGTACAACTAATTTTCTTGAATCAAACACACAATTAGATTCAGATATTCATAATAATTTTTTACTTGATTCTACACAGGTACTGGAAGATGATAGAGAAAAGTAAAATTTTGAGGAACTATGAACAATAGAAGAAGAAAAATATGAGGAACCGCCCAATCTAGAATTGAAGACTTTGCTAGAAGGATTGAAGAAAGCATTTCTTGGAGATGAACAAACTTACCCTGTGGAAATTTCTTCCTTTCTCACAAACGATCAAGAATGAAAAATACCTCCAGACTGGAGCCATCTAGGTATGGAAGAAACTCTCGCAAAACTCCACAATCATTTTCCTTCTCTCCCTAAAAATGCTCTGATAAAAATTTACAAAGCACGAAAGAATGAGGCTTCTTATGATCCATGGTATTCCTAGTGATATTCGTTGAGTAATTAAAGCAAGGGTTCGCTTGGCAGGTGAGTCATCTGACTCTTTCATTTATTATATGTCTGCTAAGAATCGAAGAGCTAAATAATTAGGTGTTTGTTATAAATGTGCACGTTGGACATGCAACACTCGTTGTCGTTCTTTAGGAATGGTGTCTGAGAATCGCGAAGATAAAATTCAATTCATTAGAGATGGCTTAAGTAAGGAGTCTTTAGATGATATATCACTGACTCTTGAGACGCATTCTAGTGGACATGTTCATCGAGTAATTCACAATTTGCATACATAATTTCAAAAAGAAAGGCAATAATACAGTCTCAGTAATCTGAATTTAAAACTTTGTCTGCCAATTTATAAGAAAATTGGATGGGAAGCATATCCCCGACTCATGGAATGCATTCAAGCCGTTACTGGACGTAAAATAAGAGGAAGATATGAGCCATAATCACAATTACCAGTACATATTGTTTGAATTTATTGTTTTGATTTATTTCCTTTTAAATTACTGTTTTAATTTACTTTAATTTACTGTTTTGATTCCCTTACTTTAATTTTAGCCGACGGTATCTAAACTTTTTGATTTCCACAATTCATTTTACTATTCATCTGACAATTATCATTCTACAGGTACTATTGCTTTTATTACTCATCTTTTTTCATGATATATAAATTCAGCTCTTCATTTCTCTCTTCAACCAATTCAGATAAAAGAGAGAACAAAAATGGAGACAACTTCAAGAAGACGAGTCACTAATATTTGTGTGTTTTGTGGAACTAGCTCTGGAACTAAACCAGAATTTGTTGGTGCTGCACGAGAATTTGGTAGAGTTATGGAAAAACAAAACATGCACTTAATATATGGCGGTGGAAATCTTAGATTGATGGGATGTATTTCAAAGGTCGTGTAAGAAGGTGACAGTCAAGTTTTGGGGATCATTCTAAAACCTTTAACAGAGGAAAACCTCATCGGAAAATCAAAGGGAGAAGAATGCATTGTCTCAGGTATGTCTGAAAGACTTACTGAAATGATCAATATTTTGATATTTTATATTGTACCGCAAGTGTACGGTGTCAAATTTTAGTATAAATTAGTGAAAGAGTGTCGAACCCACAGGGATTGCGTTAACTCGCACTAAATACTACAATTGATAATCCTAACTTTATTTAGAAAAAAAATAATAAAGATTTAACTAAATAAATAAAATATAAAAATATTTAGATAGGAGGAACTAATACGATAGAGATTCTAGAGTCTGATTTCACTTATCTATCCCCTATGTATTTGTCATGCCAATTAATCATTGTTTCGTTATATTGTTTATAAGTCAAGTCTCCGAAAATATCCACACTCTCTCTCGAGTATCAGTGAAAATATCATCAACTATAGATTTCGATATCTCTATAAAAATCTAGTAGTTAACAACTCGTTATACTTTGTGATTCTATATTAATGACTTCAAAGGAACCTATATATTCTCTCGAACTCTATAAAACTCCTAAATTATATTCTCTAGATCTATTCAAAATCCCTTCTCTCGAATGATAGATTCTAAACCTTCATCATCTTAATTGTGGCCAGCAACCAAGAAGCATTAAACTCAAAAGAATATAAATAACTCAATAAAAGTTCATAACAAAATTAGCAAACAATACAAGGTTTAAGCATCAGTTACATTATTCTCCAGAATTAAGGAGTTAGTTCATGACAATAGATAAAAACAATGAAAACAAGTCATGAATCTAATAGAAATCATAAGAGTTCTAAGAAAGAAACAAGAAGATAAAACTCGAATTGAATCTCTTCCTCTTCGGACGTCACTGCATTCGTCTCCTCTTCTCTCTCTGGAAATTGTATGGGATTGGTTCTGCGAAGGGCGCCGCGGTGCCAGTGCGTACAATTGACTAGATCTCATTGAGTACGTGTAAATCGATATATTATAGATCTCTTTCTAGATCGAAAGTTATAGCCTTTTTAATTTCAGTGCGCAGCTGATACTGGTTTTGCCAGTTCTTGAGTCCGATGCTCCCGATAGGTCCCAAAACACGCGTATTTGCTCCATTCTTGATGTTCTAATGCTTTCTACAAACAAGACATAAAATAAAATACAAATGACATTAAATGACTTGAAACATAACAAAATAATAGGCTAAGGATGCCGAAATAAGTGGGTATAAACAACACTTATCAAACACCCCCAAACTTAAGATTTTGCTGGTCTCGAGCAAAAGACAAAATAAAAACTAAATAAATAATTAGAAAAATTAACTAGGCCACTTTGGTAGGGATCACGATTTCATTTAGCGTATGCAACAAGCCTTTAAACCCCTAGGCGGTCCTAGTGGACGAGTTATAGTCTCGTAAGGGCTTACAACGACGACACCCATAAACGTCATTCACACACAATCATGCAAAAATATAAAACAAATAAAAAGCAACTAAAATAATCCTGATAGTTACGTATAAAATTATCCTCAAATAGTGCTTATCAATGAAATCAGAGAACTTTCAAAGTATGCAATTGCGACTCAAATTTAAGTTCTTGAATAAATTATCTAAGCCAGACTCACAGTGTGTGTGTGTGTGTACAGGTTCATTCACAGCTTGACTTATAAGTAAGCCAACTCAATGATTTTGTCTCAAAAATTAAGATCTGATGGATCAAACCAACCTAGATATCTCAAATTTATTCTACATTTGCCTTTCTTTGCTCCGTATGGTATGATTTGATTTTCTTCTTTTTTCTTTATTTTCTTTATTTTCTTTTTTTTTTCCAACGCACCTATTTTTAAGGTAGCATTTCTCCTCATGGTGGTCCTAACACTCGCCTATAGGTAGCTTCACGCTTATCAGTTACAGGTGGTTTCTTTTTTTTTTAATCATACCATACATCATAATAATAGCATATTGAGATAGATATCTAAGAAAGCGATCATTCATCGGCAAACAATTTCTTCAACTAGTCACTTTGCTGTAACATCCCAGATTTTCAGGATTGTTCTAGAAGATTCCTGGACGGATGTTTTAGTCTCGGAGCATGATGATGATGAAGGATAAGAGTTTAAGTGATGTTATATGAGTTGGAATAATTGATTTTGAATTTTCGTCGCGTTGGAAAACGCTTGGGATTAAAAGTCAGTTGCGCGATTTTCGTAAAACGCGTAAAGTTTGCGGTTTTGGCCACGAATAGAGCAAACGAACTCCTATCGAGCTGATTGTTGGACCATCAGACTCGTTTTTCCGAGACGAACAACTTTCGTGTTGAACACCTTTCGAGAATCGCATCATAAGGGCTCCGAAATTTTGATATTCCAGAAGGTTCCAGAATATGGGATGATTTGTAATTTTCGAGAGGGCTTATATGATATTTTACAGCCTTGTATATAAAGCCTTGAAGTTTTAAGGAATGGCAAAATTGGCAAACTTCCCTTATTCCCTTCACCCGCCCCCCTTCACGCCCATGGAAGAGAACCTGACGCCGGTACCAGCTCCGGCCACCTCAGGCCGGCACATCGGTGCCGGGTGGACCGTCTGACTCCGGCGCACGCTTTGGTGGCCGGCGGCGACCCTGTGGACGCCGGTAGCAGCGGCGGAGAGAGAGAGAGATAAGCGTGAGATGGGTTAACCGGATCCGGCTCGTCGGTTTGTTTCACGGCCTGAGCCACCTACCAAATCGAAGCCTCGACGAGTACTACGAGTGTGCAGAGTCGATTCCGCCGAACAACGACCGGTTGCACACGAAATAAGGAAGAAATCGTTGGTGAACAGTAAACCCATGTTGAAAAGTAGCTCCGATCGAAATTCCGATCGCACCAGCACGTTCGTATGGCCGTTGGAAGTCCGAATATGGCCTCGGAATTTCGGTACGACTCTCCGTTTAGAATTTGATATTTCAAAGTGTATCGTTTTGTATTCGGATGTTCCCGATAGTTTCGTAGTGTAATTAATTTGCATGAGATGAATTGGATATGTTTTAATATGTTAAAACGATAAATGTGGTAGAATCCGGGGAGAATCGGATGAGATATGATCGATCCGTTAGATTTAGCGAGATTCCGGTAAAACAGAGTTTCTCGCGCGATTGAGCGTAGATGAACGTAAACATAGTTATGATGTAAATATGGCTTTGCGAGGATAATTGAGTAATTCTGGAACAGTTCGGAGGGTTTGAGACCCTTCCGTAGCGTTTGCGGAAACTTTTCCGCAAGTTTTGCCGCAAACTTATAAAATGAGAATCTGAGGCATATAGTTAGTTCCGAATAGTATAGAAAGACGTATTAGAGTAGTGAAACTTAAATCGTAGAGTCGATAAGGATTTGGGTATTTCGAGAAGTCCGTAGTTCATTATAGATGAGTAGAAAGTTCCGCAAATAGCGGTTCTGACAGATGTTGTGATTTATTTTGACAGATCGGGTCCGGGTTTGGAGTGTCCGCGAAGCCAGGTAAGTAACTCATGCTGTGAGTACTTGATAGATTTAATAGTGTTCGAAATAAGTAATATAATAAAGTTGTATATAGTTACATGTATGAAACCTATATATATTTATATACTTATATAAAGATGAATGTGGAGGAGATAAGAAGGTGTATTTATATACATATACAGATAAGAACAAGTAATTATAAGCAGATATATGAGCAAGAGATAAGCATGAGTACATAGAAATATAGAGATGCATATGTAGGTATAAACTAGTATGTATACTTAGATAGGAACAAATGAATAATATCATGAATATAATTGGATTAGACTTGGGTTTGGGGGATGTAGAAAACTACACCCTAAGGAATGGGACCAGTGACATGAATGAAAGTTTGTAATTTAGACGTTATATAAGAATACTAGTATGCATGAGTAGTATATACACGGCATGTGAATATATGTAAGTTTAAGATATGAGACTCTTGAGCACAAGTTGATAGTCAGGAAATGGTAAGTAAGTTTAAGAACTAAGAACTTGAAAACTCATATATGTTTGAAGTCTGATATAGTAGAAGAGTTTTGATCGCGTGTGTATGAAAATAAATTATGCTTTACGTTGTTTGTGAGCCACCAGCAAGGTAAGTTATAGAGGTAAGCCTAGTTATGATGGTATAAATGTGTAAGTATACTGAGAATAGTATAAACATAATAATGTGAGATGATTCAAAATATAAGCATACAAGGAATAGAATACATAATTCATTACTTGCATATATGCATAAACACGTGCATGAACATATCTGATAGTATGGAATAAGCATATAGTTAAACATGGTTAAGGTATAAAGGATCATGAGAAAGCATCTGCATGTGTGTGTGTGTTAAAGTTTTCAGTAGTCGAGCAAAAGATAAAAATATTTTCAAAGATTTCAAAGGTTTCGAAGAAAAGTTTCAGATGTTTTGAAATACAATATATTTCAGAAAAAGCTTTCTTTCAGTTTTGAGATACAGTATATGGTTTTATGGTTTTCGGGGCATGAGGTAAAAACTCACCCCAGTATGTAACTATTACAGAGATACAGTTCGGAATTGACGAATACTTTGGAATTGACGGATTCAGAAACATGTGCACATGTTGAGGACTGGGGGGACGGCGAGACGTAACGCCCCTAGACCCCAGTTTGAGCTTGGGTGGTAGCATAGATCCGCACCCCCAGCTCCAGATTGTGGCTTGGGGGACGGCGAGACGTAACGCCCCAAGACCACTAGTTTCAGGGCAGGTATGGCATGCTTTGGGGGACGGCGATACGTAACGCCCCAATGTCATAGGTTTGCATATCTGACTCTAGGGCGTATGGGGGGACGTCGAGACGTAACGCCTCCATGCGTCAGTTTTTCTACAGACACTCAGATACCAGTTTTCAGAAAGAAGTTTTGAAATATCTGATTTTTCAGAAAATAGTTTTTTTCAGAGATACAGAACTCGAGAAAGTTTCAGTTACAGTTTTCAGATATAGTTTACAGTTTTGAGATACAGTTTCAGTTTTCAAATACAGATTACAGTTTCAAACACCGTTTTCAGTTTCCAGTTACAGTTTTCCGAAAGAGCTTTTTCAGAAAGAAAGAGTGAGATAAAGTTTTCAGCAAAGAGCTTTCAGAAGGATTTTCAGAAAGTATTTTCTAAAAGCATAACATGTTAGAGCAGAGTAGGATTTACCATCATGCATATATATCATGGATTCTGGTTATTCTTATGAGATACATATGGTAGTTGACAAAGCATCATAGCATGAGTACATTAGATTCATACCGTTAACATTGATACATGATCTTATTATTATGCTTATGTAATATATGGATGATTTTGTGTGTAGCATGTTCATATCGAAGTAACATGTGTAGAATACAAGTACATAGTAGCATGATCAGTGATAATGGATTTGAACTTTATAGTTTAAGATAAATGAATATAACGCTACTTAAGAATATATGTTGGTACATGTATGCATAAGAGATTTATGACTTACAATGAATATATGTTATATATTGTGAGCACGATATACAAATGTTATAGAATTATGACTTATGAGGTACGTATGAGGTTTGGTTTCGTATATGCATTATAGAGCATTATGAATTCAAGTAAGTGTGTAAGATTAGTAACATAAATGTGATGTAAAGATGTAAGTGAGTGATTTAACTTTAGCCTGTATGTAAGTAATAAAAGAATGAGATGGGTAATAGTATAGAGAAAGTTGAATTGATGATACTTCTGATATCTGAAAAATAAAGGAGTTAAGCAGAATTTAAATAGTACGCTTTGATTAATATGTTAACTATGTAATCTTATATGAGAGTGGTATACAGTTTAAGAGATAAGAAGGGAAATGTATTTGCTTGATTACAGTAAAAGATATGTTAAGAAACTTAATGAAACGAAAATATAAGTTATTGTGTGTTTATGCTGTAGTTATGAGTATGATTACTTACTGAGTCATTATGACTCACACCAACACAGTTTGTAGTTTTGCAGGTCAGTAGCTGACATATCGGGCCAATAGAAATTTGATGAAGACTTTGAAGACAGTGGATCGCCCCTATTGCAGTCGAGGAAGTCAAGAGAGTTCTGGGTCGAGTTATGGGTCCTCACGACCCTTGTCTTTGTTTTTTTCATTTGCACTTTTATATGTATAAGTCATGTAACAGCTTAGTTTTATTTGGAGTTCTGGCCGGAGGCCAAGTGTTGCATTTTGTTATTGAGCTCAAGCCTGAGGACTTGTTGATGAATGCATTGATGTTGGGATTCCGCCCGAGGCCGAGATTGTTCTGTTTTTGATGTATATGGATGCTGGATACAGGCCAGGTTGCGTGATGTTACGAATACATAATGCCGAAATTTTGTTAGATTCAGAGGCTTATGGAGATGGGTTTTCCTATCTCCTGCCGGTAGCATCCTGGCCTAGGCGGGATGTTACATTTGCCAACTACCTAGATTCTTACTGCTGAAAATCTATTTTTAAGTGTTTACGAATCTAACCTAGATCACCTACTCAATGCATCAGATAAAATCAATTGGGACTTATCGTTTCTAAAATTTCATCTAAAACAAACAAATTCATCATTAGATTTATGCTTTACTATCAAAAACATAAAAATAATTTTTTAAAACTAAAAATAACAAGAATTATCACTACATGTACACACCCCCAAATTTAAAATTTGCATTGTCCTCAATGTAAGATAAATATAGAGAAACAATAGTGAGGAACAACATTACCATGCATAGAGTTGATCAGGCTCTTGCTGGTCAGAATTTGGTTGCACGGGCTTTGTGTGTTTCGTGTTACTAGCATAAATAACATGCAAAATGAATAAATAAAACAATAGAACACAATAATAATTAAAAATTAGAATAAAATAAAAACAAATAAATGCAAGGGTGCCTCCCCGCTAGCGCTAAGTTTAACGTCTTTAGCCAGACGCAACCACCCAAATGGTGGTCATGGTAGCTTCTTCTTTTGTATCCACTGATTGCTTTGACATGAAAAAGATAGCTTTGCAACTGTGGTAGTTTATCCAAATATCCCTTACTGTTACTTGGTCATGGTAGAAGTAATCTGCCTAATATGTGTTTCTAAGGACTTCATTGTCGCCCCAATATTTTCCATGTGTGTCTCAATATTGTTCAGTCTTGCTTCATTTTTCTCAAATCTCGCTGAAGTATTAGCAACAAATGTGCTCATGAAATCTTCTAAGGAAGATTTCTGCTCAGATTTTTGATAGTCAAAGCCCGATGAAGGTTGCAAGGCATTAATGAAGGTTGCAAGGCATTCTCTGTGTTATCATATGATAGGTTTGGATGATAGCGGTTAGGTACATGATTGCCTCTATAGCTGTTGAAGTTTCAATTGTTCAAATATTGGACTTGCTCAAAGTTCGGTTCTCCTTCCAATAACCGCATATTTGTAGCCGCCGCTGATTCAATAGATGGTACTCGTGGATTTGTCAGGGCTGCTACTTGAGTAGATAAGGTGAAAATCTGAGCTGTAAGTGCCACAAGAGGATCCACTTCATATATTTCAGCCACTTTGGTCATCGTAGCGCGTTCACTTGGCCATTGAAAATGGTTAATGGCCATTTCTTCTAACAAATTGTAGGCATCCTCAGCTGATTTCTTGAATAGAGCTCCCCCAGCTGCTGCATCAACCACAGTCCTATTCGAACCATTCAGCCCATTATAGAACAACACAATCTGGACCCAATCTATATAATCATGTTGTGGGCATCTTTGTAGTAGATCCTTAAAGCGCTCTCATGCTTCATATAGCATCTCAGTCTCTGGCTGCTTAAATATACTAATTCCTACCCTCAGTTGAGCTGATTTAGCTGGTGGAAAAAACCTCTCAAGAAATTGTGTGGCCATATCATGCCATGTCATTATACTCCTGATTTCTATTGATTGCAGCCAATCCCACCTTTATCCCGTAAAGAGAATGAGAATAAGCGTAGCCTGATAGCCTCTTTACGCGCCATTCATATTTATGGTATCTGCGATATCCAGGGACATCCTTAAGTGCAAGTTGGGATCTTCTACAGCTGAACCCCCAAACTGATTCCTTTGTACCATGTTGATAAATTCAAGTTTTAGCTCAAAATTGTTGGCATTGATTGGTTGATGGGCAATCCCAGATTAAGTATCATCTATGACCTGTTTAAAGTGATCTCTGATTGCCACCTGGCGTGGGTTGTTCTCTATGTTTTAAGATGTCATTACTTCTTGTTCAATTTTCTTTTCTTTCCTTAGTCTCATCGTTGTTCTTTCTATTTCAGGATCAAACTGGAGCGAGTCGAGACTTGTGAATTTTCGCATTCACTGAAGCACCAAAAGAAAAAAATCAATAAACGATATAAATACAAAACAAAAATAAATTAAAAAATAAAAAATAAAAATCTTATTTAAAGCTAAGATTACTTGGTAATAGTATTAATGTGAATTAAACAAACAATCTCCGGCAACGACGTCAAGTTTTAGTATAAATTGGTGAAAGAGTGTCGAACCCACAGGGATAGCATTAACTATCACTAAATACTACAATTGATAATCCTAACTTTATTTAAAAAAATAAATAATAAAGATTTAACTAAATAAATAAAATATAAAAATATTTAGATAGGAGAAACTAATACGACAGAGATTCTATAGTCTGATTTAACCTATCTATCCCCTATGTATTTGTCATGCCAATTAATCCATGTTCAGTTATATTGTTTATAAGTCAAGACTCCGAAAATATCCAATCCCTCTCTTGAGTATCAGTGAAAATATCATATGTAATTGTCCTAGACATGCCACTGAATCTCTAAGCGTGATTAGTGTGTGAATAAATCAAGAAGTTTGCGGAATAAACTTACATTGATTGGCTTTGACTTTCAAAACTTTCATGAATGTTGAAGCTTCCAAGCTCATGGGTGAGTATCCATATCACCTTCATTTGACTCTCATATGTGCTAGCAAGAAAAAAATGGAACAAATTTTATCTCCCAATGAGAAACAAACTTGCCCAAGAGAGAGGGAAGCAATCGGCTAAGCTCTAAAATAGAGAGCTATATGCCTTTTCTTTCGGCCCAAAAACAAAAGAAGCCATCAGTGGCCTTCGGCCAAAATGAGAGCAGAAGAAGCCAATTGCCCTTTGGCATTTTCAAAAATAGGGGCCATTCAAAAGCTTATTTCTTCAATTCGGCCAAATTGCTTTCTTTCTAAAAGAAAAGCAAATAAAAATGCTTTTTGCTAGTGAGAGAATTCAATGGCCATAAAGAGAGAAGTCAAAAAAACAGTGGCCACTCACTTTTTCATTTCTAAAATTAAAAGTAAAGTTGCTTTTTTTTTCCAGCTAAGGAGAGTGAGAAATTAATAAATTCCAAAATTCATTAATTCATTAATAATATTTCTTTAACTTTTTTCCAAAAAGGCAAAGACTAAGTGTGTTGTATAAGTTTCCTTTAAATACTCACAACCACTTCCATCAACTAGATTGACTAGTGATGTAAGTTGGTGGGTCCCACACTTAAATTCAAAATTCAAGTAGGTGAGACTACACACTTCGGGCTCGGGTTCGTTTATTTCAAATAAATGAATTTTTTGTCGCAACGTAATTAAATCTAATTTAATTAAATAATAATGCTTCGCAAAATTATTACGGAACTCACTTAAGAATTAATTCTAAATTAATTGTTCGCTTGAATTAAAATCCAATTTTAATTCCGTATTGAAATCAAATTTCAATTAATATATCTAATATATTATTTTAGCCCAATTAAATAGTAAAATCTAATTTAACTATTAAATTTATTTTACCGATTAACTCCAAATTAATCGCGTTTTCACCTCTCGAAGAATTTAATCCCAGATAAATTCTCGACCCAATTAATCCCAGATTATTTCTTTCTCTGATAATTAATCCTAGATTAATTCTTAATCCTTTCTCTGATAATTAATCCCAGATTAATTCTTGCCGTAATTAATCCCAGATTAATTTTCTCTCTCTCAGAATTAATCACATATTAATTTTGTTCGAGTCAAATATCATCGGTGAATCTTTGGGATGTGACCCAAGAGATCCTTGGATATGTTGGCAGTAAATACGGTTATCGAACTATCCGAATACATGCGTACCCGATACCACATTATTACCGATTTATAAGATATGGTTGGCTTCTAGCAAAGCACCGTGCCTACCCAATTCTCCAGAAATATTCATCTACGAAATACAAGAACTTTCTCAGGCGTAGTATACGTAGTATTACGCATTACGATCTAGTATCAGATGTCACATGCTAGGCCTGGGGCTGGAGTTGTGTCTGCCCCGTACGAAGCATATATCGGATCACTAGCAACTAGTCTCTTTATGGTCGGAAACTCATGACCTAGTCATACTTCCTCGATGGCTATAACACTTAGAGTACCAGTTCTGTATCCCTGCGTGATCATCATCTCCATATGACTGAAGTGATACTTCCATCTTGACATCACACCCAATACACTACGATTCTTAGTATACCTAGAACAGGCGTACACAGAACCTGTTAAAGCCCCGTACTACCAAAACCAAAGTATATTGATTGTCGCAAGTATTAGTGATGCAAGTCTCAGGTTAAGATCAAATACACCTACCCTGATTCGGACTCCCATAGACACATAGTCATACTACCAATGGGATTCCGAGGGGTCTATATAGAGCGAAGCTGTTTTCGTAGCATTGGTAAACAGAACCTCTTATTACACTTTCATGAGTATCCAATACCCAAATATATGAGAACTATACCGTTACGCTTCCATAACACGCACAAGTGTAATACTAGCCTATTCCGCATTATCGATGTCCAGTCTCGATAATACTACGACTAGAGATATTTAATGATTAAACCTTATGTGGATTAATACTGTCTCATATCTTATTAATCTGGTACTAATCATATGGATTTTTATCATTTATATATCCAGGTAATCCAATTATAAATGATAAAAGAGCAATTTTCTTTGTAACATAGTTAATTTGTACAACAACACCATGTTCTGTAGAAATAGTGATGTTATGGGTCATAATTATCCAACAATCTCCCACTTGGCCTATAGCCAATCACTCAAGTGTCTAACACTTGAACTATGTATGGGTTGCTCATACTTCTGCTGAGAAACAGCTTTCGTCAGCGGATTTGCAAGGTTATCATCTCATGCGATTTATTCGATCATCACATCGCCACAATGTATGATCTTACGAATCATATGAAATAGTTGAAGTACATACTTGGATCATTGATGAGACCGCGGTTCTTTAGCCTGCGTTGTAGCCTAGCTCAGCATCTTACAGAACTACTCCTAATCTAATTAGGAATTTTATAGATCCAAAATGCTTCTTTTGCTGCCTCAACTGCAGCAATCACTACAAGAAATTACAGTTTTAGCGACGGAATTTAGCGACGGAATATCCCATTTCAAAATGTAGCGACGGAATTGAGACGGAATTGAAACGGATAATGATATTAGGGACGGAATTTAGCGACAAAAAAATTTCATCTCTAAATTAGAGACGGAAATGAAAATCCGTCGCTAATTAGAGACGGATTACTATTCCGTTGCTAATTTTGTTTAGAAACGGAATTTTCCGTCGCTAATCCGTCGCTAATTAGAAACGGAATTCAAATTCCGTCTCTAATTAGAAACGGAATTTCAATTCCGTCGCTAATTTTAATTTTATTTTAATTTTTATTTTTTTATTAATTAGAAACGGAATTGTTCCGTCGCTAATTAGAAACGGAATTGATATTCCGTCTCTAATTAGAAACGGAATTTCAATTCCGTAGCTAATTAGAAACGGAATTTCAATTCCGTTTCTAATCTTTAATTTTTATTTTTATTTTAAATTTTTTTGTTAATTAGAAACGGAATTTTTCCGTCGCTAATCCGTCGCTAATTAGAAACGGAATTCAAATTCCGTCTCTAATTAGAAACGGAATTTCAATTCCGTCGCTAATTTTAATTTAATTTTATTTTTATTTTTTTATTAATTAGAAACGGAATTGTTCCGTCGCTAATTAGAAACGGGATTGATATTCCGTCGCTAATTAGAAACGAAATTTCAATTCCGTAGCTAATTAGAAACGGAATTTCAATTCCGTTTCTAATCTTTAATTTTTATTTTTTTTAAATTTTTTTGTTAATTAGAAACGGAATTTTTCCGTCGCTAATTTTAAATTTTAATTTTAATTTTAATTTTTTTATTAATTAGAAACAGAATTGTTCCGTCGCTAATTAGAAACGGAATATCAATTCCGTAGCTAATTAGAAACGGAATTTCAATTCCGTTTCTAATCTTCAATTTTTAATTTTATTTTAAATTTTTTTGTTAATTAGAAACGGAATTGTTCCGTTTCTATTTCGTCGCTAATTTTTAAAATTTTCAATCCCACCAAACTTTATTTCTTTCGGCACCACTTTTTTTTTAAAAAAAAAAATAGAGACGGATTTTCCGTCTCTAAATAGAAACAGAATATCTATTCCGTCGCTAATTTTCGTCAAATTTCAAAAAAATTCCCACCTTGTGAAAATTTCAAAAGTATACAAAATTTACAAATTTTCCCGCTTCTCTTATTTTTTTTCTCTATATATACATCATAATCTTTTTAACTCTCAACTCCAATACACCATCCAAAATTTTCTTACTCAACTTCATATACCATCAAATTTTTAATTACCTCAACTCTCATTATCAATTTCTCATTTTTCTTATCCCCTCTTTTAAAATTTCTTAAGAAACAAACGGTGGACGTTTCGTAAATGGATGGTGGTGTGTCGAAGCTCGCGGTGGACATTACGGTAACTTGTATAATTTAAGATGTATATATAACAATTAAAAAAATCCACTTTTTTAAAATTTTATACCATTCAAAATTTTAAAATTTTCCCTTATCTAAAATTTAAAAATTTAATATCTCTACAATTTATAAATTTTTCATATCTATATAATTATTAAATTTCCAACCTCTCTAAAATTTAAAAAAATTTCCTTTCTAAAATTTTAAATATTTTCTTTTCTAAAATTATAAATTTTTTTCATTTCTAAAATTTTAAAAGTTTAAAATTTTAAAAGTTTCATATATTTTTAAAATTTTAAATTTCCCGCCTCTCTAAAATTTTAAAATTTTCGTTTTTAATTTTTTTTTTCAAAAAAAAAAAATATAGCTACGGAATAGCTACGGAAATATTCCGTTGTTAAATATTTTCAAAATTTTAAAATTTTAAATTTCCCGCCTCTCTAAAATTTTAAAATTTTCGTTTTTAATTTTTTTTTTCAAAAAAAAAAAATATAGCTACGGAATAGCTACGGAAATATTCCGTTGTTAAATATTTTCAAAATTTTAAAATTTTAAATTTCCCGCCTCTTTAAAATTTTAAAATTTTAATTTTTTTTCAAAAAAAATTTATAGCTACGGAAATATTCCGTCGCTAAATATTTTTAAAATTTTAAATTTCCCGCCTATCTAAAATTTTAAAATTTCAGTTTTTAATTTTTTTTTTCAAAAAAATTATAGAAACGGAATTTCCGTCGCTAAATAGCGACGGATGAAAATTCCGTCTCTAATTAGAAACGAAATTTTCCGTTGCTATTTAGCGACGGAATACTAACCGTCGCTAATTAGAGACGGACATTCTGTCGCTATATAGAGACGGAATTTCCATCCGTCGCTAACTTTAGCGACGGATGATATATTTCCGTCGCTATTTTTTTTGCGACCAACAAAATAGAGACGGAATTTTTCCGTCGCTATTCCGTCGCTAATGGCCTATTAGCGACGAATTAGCTACGGATTTTTCCGTCGCTATTTGGCAGTTTTCTTGTAGTGAATGTTCCGCTCTTGTTGTTTATTCGGAAACAGTATCTTGCTTGGAAGATTTCCAGCTCATTGTTCCGTTATTCAAACTATATACGTACCCTTATTGTGACTTACAGTCGTTTTTATCGGTTTGGAAACTTGCAGCGGTTAACCCAGTAACCTCAAGTTCTTCTTTCCCCATATTCTCAGAAAGCATCTTTGGTTCATCCAAGATACTCAAGGATGTTCTTAACATCAATCTAGTGACCTTCACTTGGATTGGCCTGATTGCGTCTACATATGCTCAAAGCATATGAGACATCAGGTCACGTACATTTCAAAACGTACGAACACTGGGAGAGTGTCAGCAGCTTTATAGATTTATCCCAGTAGATCTTTATTCTTAGAATAAAGCCTGCTTCTCCCAGGTATTTCTATGGAGAATTTTAACGAAAGCTAAGCTTTCACCGATTTTAATATGGGAATGTCATTGCTAAGAAGCAATACATCATCAAGTTATAGGACATTCATTGTCAGTGAGCTCCCACTAACCTTCTTATATACACAAGAAGTATATTCGTTTTAAATGAAATCATATACCATTATGATCTCATCAAAACTTTGGTTCCAAGAACGCTATGTTTGCTTCAATCCATAAATGGATCGATTTAACTTGCAAACCTGTTTGCTAATTTCGGCACGACAAAACCGTCAGGATGTTGCAAACATCCTCCAAAAGGTTTCCATTAAGGAAAGCGATTTTGGCGTCCATGTGCCATATTTCATAAATGAAAATATGCAGTTATAGCAAGCATTATCCGAATGGATCTAATCATGGCAACATGTGAAAAAGTTTCGTCATAGTCGACACTATGTCGTTGACGATACCCTTTCTGTATAAGCCTAGCTGTGTACATTTGTATGTTGCCATCCACGTATGTCTTTCTTGAAGGCTCATTTAGTACCAATAAGCACAATGTCTTCTGGTGCATCAACTAGTGTCCAAACTTGGTTGTATATATGGAATCCATTTCAGAATTCATGGCACTTTGCCATAAAAGGAGTCGTTACCTTGTATCACTTCCTCATACCTAGCTGGTTCATCTTCCTCAATAAGATTGATATCTACATGAGGTGAGATCAGAAACCCATACCTCCCTGGTTGTTTTCTGACTCTCTCCGACCTACGCGATTCTTGTGTATTCGAAAATTATTGGTAAAGTTTCAACCCTCATGAACTGTTGGTGTTCCTTGAGGACTCGTTGCCTGGAACAGTATTACTCCAATTTTCATCGAGTTTTACTTTCCTCCCACTTACCACTGCATATAGGAATTCCTCTTAGGAAAGCCGCATAGAGAGCAACAATTACACAGTTCTCTTGTGAGTTGTATAAGTACTATACTTTGGTTTCCCTATGACAACCTACAAATAGGCACTTATCCAATTTGGGTTCTAGTTTGGTATCATCCAAACATATGCCCAGCATTCTCAAATCTTCAGGAATGAGAAACCCGATTTCTTTCCTGTTTATATCTAATATAAAATCTGTCTAACAGATTTTCATGGAACCTTATTCAAAATAAGTACTGCACTGTTTAGGAAATTGGTAGCTCAGAGCGACTCATCATTAACCTTACCATGTCCAACAAAGTTCGGTTTCTCTGTTCGGACACACCGTCAAATGAGGTGTTCTGGGAGGATTTTACTGTGAAATAATACTATACTCTTTTAAGTAATCTTGAAACTCATATGTTTAAGTATTTTACACTATGGTCCGACCGTAATGTTTTTAATACTTTTACCGGTTTGTTTTCTTACTTCGTGTTGAAACTTTTTGAATTACTCAAAAGTTTCTGACTTGTGTTTCATAAGATACACATAACCGTAACGCGATGACACATTCGTAAAGGTTACGAAGTATTTATATCTGGGCCCACTTGCGTCACTATGAACGAGGGCTAACAGATCGGTGGCACGTGCACTTTTACCAAGTAAAAGGTGTTTTAGGCACTTTGCCTAATAAACTAGATGCGTAGACATCATTTGAATTAGGATCAAATCCGTCATAGTATACACTCTTCAAAAGTGTGGATATACGAGTCTTGTTAATGCGTCCCATATGACAATGCCACAAATAAGTCTTATCATAATTACCAATTTGAGCTATTTGTTTGTTATGTTATATGTTTGAGATTTATTTATATTCAAAATATAAATACTGTTATTTACATCTAATGTGCTTATCTCAATATCATCTTTATAAACAAAACACTTAGTGTTTTAGAATATAAAGGTATACCCGTAACTGGTTAAACTAGATACATAGATAATGTTCCTAGTCAAACTAGATACATTATAACAGTCTCCTAATTTAAGTACATGCCCCAAGGGCAGTTCCAAAACTTAGGTTTCTACGGTTAAAACGGCGACTCTCGTTCTGTTTCCAACTTGTAGGTCGATCTCATTTGAAGTCAGTCTCCTGCTTATCAGCAGATCCCGCACATCAGTACATATATACATGTACCACATCTAGTATCAAAAATCCAATTTTAAAACCAGTAGTGAACATGTTTATAACAAACATACTTGAAGCCGAAACCTTGTCCCGCCTTCACTTCCTTCATGTCTGCCTTGTCCATACAGCAGTCACACTTCTAGTGACCCCGTTTACCACAGTTTAGGCAGGTAACTTGGGATTTGTCCTTTTAAGAAGCTCTGGCTATGCATAACAAATTGAGCACTAAAGTTATCATCGCAATGAGTCTTCCTAAGCTCATGCTCTACTATTCGCTCAACTCCGGGCTCAGGACCGAAAGGTTTTTCTATCAAATAGAATAACTTCTCAGCTCCCAGAACTATCGTGAGGTTCTATTCCCAATCTGAAAATTAAAGTCGTTAAAGAAATTTTCCCCAAGATTATGTCTTTTGACGCTAATCTTTCAGTCATCTTGATTGCTATAGTCCAACTATCCAATCAACGATTTCAGGTACAATTAAATATAATGATTACTATAGTATAACTATATAATCAACTACAATTGATCGGTTACATTCAAATGTATTGATTACTATAATCCAATTATATAACCAACTATAAATGAAGTAGTTTGAATACAGTCCAACTGTTAAATTAAAACAACAATTGAATATTAGTCCAACTAATATATTTATAAATAATTAATGACGAAAATGAATGAGCACGTATTGAAAAGTATTTAAAAGAAATTGCAAATTTAATACTTGTCTCCCACTATTTTTCGGCGAGCCTCTAACCCTCTGTGGAGTACTCAGGAAACCTAGTTTCCTAGTGGGCTAGGATCCCGTTAAATAACACACAACCTTGACTTTGGTCAACAAGTTGTATGAAACTTAACTAGGTAGATCTCTAAGATCAATTGGATCTCATCCAATTCATAGATCCAGTAGGTGGACCTCCAAGTCCGAAACATATATCCAATATATGTAAATATATCCAATATATTTCCTAACCTTTTTCCTCTGAATCAACTAAGCCTTGGCTTTGGCTCAACAAGCTTAATGAAACCAGTTAAGCGTGACCCATTGACAGTGGGAAAGCTTCGCAATCGAGGTCGATGAACAAGAAGTGACATTGACTTTGGCCAAAAAATCACAACTTGCCCAAGACGTACGATATGGAACAAAGCTTTCGTGATTCAAACACATCCGCGATGGACAAAGGTCTTGACTTTGGCCAACAAACCAATACCAATCTTGGATCTTGAGAGAGAATCACTCAATGGAAGGAATAACACAATATAAAATGAGGGTTTTTTTCGCGATTTGGTAACCATTTTATTATCTTTGATTAGGTCTCATTATACACCCTTAAGCAGGCATTCTAAAAGCATAATAAGGAGCGAAATAAATAATAATGATATGCGGATGGATATACAACTAATTGATCCTAGAACAAATCTCTTCATTTCCTCTCTCCCGCTAGCACTATTCTTATTTCTACCCAATTACATAATACTTCTAAAGAAACCTCATTTACATTGAGGGGAATTGGTGAGAAGAGAAATACAATGAGAAAAGAGGTAATAGGCTGGACACGCAGGTCCAATTTAATAAATTCTAAATTTATTACAACAATTTCCACAATTACCCTCACCCTTCTAATATCCATCTGATATACATTATTCATTCATACATCCAAGTATTCACACAAAGCATGTTATTCAATCAATCTAATCCAATTAATTAATCTTTGAATTAATGACCATCCAATGTTCAAACAACGATTTGATTTGCGCGAGTCCAACTCGTTTAAGAATAAATACTCAAAGGTACGTATTCTTGAATTATATCAAACTACAATTTTAAATCCAATTTAAATTGTATCCAATACTAATTCATATTTAATTCCAAATTAAATAATTACACTTTTAAAAGTGTCTTTTAGACTTGGATTCCAAATCCAATCTACATGGGTCTCAAAGTCTCAATTAGTATCCAATACCTTTTAATTAAAGTCCAATGGGATTTTAATTAATTCTTTAGGCTTGGGCTTTTGGCCAAAATGGATCTAACCCATAATGCCTAGGCCCAATAGGAATCACCCTATGCCATAGAATCAATTTTGGCCCATTAGGCTCAATTAATTATTAAAGGCCCAATGTTATACTTTGGACTTTATGGAAATGGTTTAGGCCCAATTGGATCCAACCCAATTGACCAAAACCAAAGTTGTCCCAACCAAGCTCATTAAGCCCAATTACAACAATTAAATTAATACATTAATCCAAATTACATATTAATTCAATTCTAGTGCAATTAGTACAATTAATCTAACATTTCCAAAATACTAATTAATTCAATTAATCATACTTAACAATTCCAATTCATGTCCAACACAAATTGAAGCAAAATCAATCTAATAACATGCTACAAAGCTCACGGCAAAGGCATACAAAAATCATTCAATTTGATTTCAATCTAATTAAATCAAAATTCAATATTTCTATCATGCCAACAACACATCCAATTGTCTAATTTTCAAAAAATTATCATGAGCCATCTAGGGTATACTTTCGGTCAAGGGGTAGGAATTAGGGAAAATTAATCTAATCAATTTTACACAATTCCAACAATGCACAAATCCAATTGAACATCATATAAACATATCCCAACCATCAATTTAGGCAAAATCAAGCTCTAAGCCAAAAATCCCAAATTAAAGTCCATAAACCCTAGAAATTAAATCATGCTTAGATCTCGCTTTGATACCATTGTAAGTGTCCTAGACATGTCATGGGATCTCTAAGCGTGATTAGTGTGTGAATAAATCAAGAAGTTTGCCGAATAAACTTACATTGATCGGCTTTGACTTTCAAAACTTTCAAGGATGTTGAAGCTTCCAAGCACATGGGTGAGTATCCCTATCACATTCATTTGACTCCCATATGTGCTAGCAAGAACAAAATGGAACAAATTTTATCTCCCAATGAGAAACAACTTTGCCCAAGAGAGAGTGAAGCAATCGGCTAAGCTCTAAAACAGAGAGCCATATGGCTTTTCTTTCGGCCCAAAGACAAAAGAAGCCATCAGAGGCCTTCTGCCAAAATTAGAGCAGAAGAAGCCAATTGCCCTTTGGCATTTTCAAAAAGCAGAGGCCATTCAGAAGCTTATTTCTTCAATTCAGCCAAATTGCTTTCTTTCTAAAAGAAAAGAAAATAAAAATGCTTTTTGCCATTGAGAGAATTCAATGGCCATAGAGGGAGAAGTAAAAAAAACAGTGGCCACTCACTTTTTCATTTCTAAAATTAAAAGTAAAGTTGCTTTTTTTTTCAGCTAAGGAGAGTGAGAAATTAATAAATTCCAAAATTCATTAATTATATTTCTTTTACTTTTTCCAAAAAGGCAAAGACTAAGTGTGTTGTATAAGTTTCCTTTAAATACTCACAACCACTTCCATCAACTAGATTGACTAGTAATGTAAGTTGGTGGGTCCCACACTTAAATTCAAAATTCAAGTTGGGTGAGACAACACATTTCGGGCTCGGGTTCGTTTATTTCGAATAAACGAATTTTCTGTCGCAACGTAATTAAATCTAATTTAATTAAATAATAATGTCTTGCAAAATTATTACGGAACTCACTTACGAATTAATTCTAAATTAATTCGTTCGCTTGAATTAAAATCCAATATTAATTCCGTATTGAAATCAAATTTCAATTAATATATCTAATATATTATTTTAGCCAAATTAAATAAATTAAATAGTAAAATCTTATTTAACTATTAAATTTATTTACCTATTAACTCCAAATTAATCGTGTTTTCACCTCTCGACGAATTTAGTCCCAGATAAATTCTCGACGCAATTAATCTCAGATTAATTCTTTCTCTGATAATTAATCCCAGATTAATTCTTAATCCTTTCTCTAATAATTAATCCCAGATTAATTCTTGCCGTAATTAATCCCATATTAATTTTCTCTCTCTCATAATTAATCACAAATTAATTTTGTTTGAGTCAAATATCATCGGTGAATCTTTGGGATGTGACCCAAGAGATCCTTGGATATGTTGGCAGTAAATACGGTTATCGAACTATCCGAATACGTGAGTACCCGATACCACGTTATTACCGATTTACAAGATATGGTTGGCTTCTAGCAAAGCACCGTGCCTACCCAATTCTCCAGAAATATTCATCTACGGAATACAAGAACTTTGTTAGGCGTAGTTTAGGTAGTATTGCGCATTACGATCTAGTATCAGATGTCACATGCTAGGCCTGGGGCTGGAGTTGTGTCTGCCATGTACGAAGCATATATCGAATCACTAGCAACTAGTCTTTTTATGATCGGAAAGTCATGACCTAGTCATACTTCCCCGATGGCTATAGCACTTAGAGTACTAGTTATGTATCCCTGCGTGATCATCATCTCCATATGACTGACGTGATACTTCCATCTTGACATCACATCCAATACACTACGATTCTCAGTATACCCAGAAAAGGCGTACATAGAACCTGTTAAAGCCCCGGACGACCAAAACCAAAGTATATTAATTGTCGCAAGTATTAGCGATGTAAGTCTCAAGTTAAGACCAAATACACATACCCTGATTCGGACTCCCAGAGACACATAGTCATACTACCAATGGGATTCCGAGGGGTCTATCCAGAGCGAAGCTGTTTCCGTACCATCTGTAAACAGAACCTCCTATTACACTTGCATGAGTATCTAATACCCAAATATATGAGAACTATGCCGTTATGCTTCCATAACACGCACAAGTGTAATAATAGCCTATTTCGCATTATCGATGTCTAGTCTCGATAATACTATGACTAGGGATATTTAATGATTAAAATTTACGTGGATTAATACTGTCTCATATCTTATTAATCCGGTACTAATCATATGGACTTTTATCATTTATATATCCAAGTAATCTAATTACAAATGATAAAAGAGCAATTTCCTTTGTCACATAGTTAATTTGTACAACAACACCATGTTCTGTACAAATAGTGATGTTATGGGTCATAATTATCCAACATCATCAACTACAGACTTCGATATCTCTATTAAAATCTAGTAGTTAACAACTCGTTACGCTTTGTAATTCTATATTGACTTCAAATGAACCTATATATTCTCTCGAACTCTATAAAACTCCTAAGTTATATTCTATAGATCTATTCAAAATCTCTCTCTCGAGTGATAGATTCTAAACATTCATCATCTTAATTGTGGCCAGCAACCAATGAGCATTAAACTCAAAGAAATATAAATAACTCAATAAAACTTCATAAAAAAAATTAGCAAACAATACAAGGGTTAAGCATCAGTTACATCATTCTCCGGAATTAAGGAGAAAGTTCATGACAATAGATAAAAATAATGAAAACAAGTCATGAATATAATGGAAATCATTAGAGTTCTAAGAAAGAAACAAGAAAATAAGACCTGAATTGAATCTCTTCCTCTTCAGACGTCACCGCCTTCGTCTCCTCTTGTCGCTCTTCAATCCTCCTCCTTGGATCTCTCTAAATATGTGTTCTTGTGTTTTGTGTTGTGAATTAGCCTCCCCCCTTGAGTTTGGATGAACTAATCTATTTATAATAAAGCCTTGGGGCGCCGCGGCACTAGTGCGTACAATTGACTAGATCTCATTGAGTACATGTAAATCGATATATTATAGATCTCTTTCTAGATTGAAAGTTATAGCCTTTTTAATTTCAGTGCGCAGCTGATGCTGGTTTTGCCGGTTCTTGATTTCGATGCTCCCGATAGATCCCAAAACACGCGTATTTGCTCCATTCTTGATGTTCTAATGCTTTCTACAAATAAGACATAAAATAAACTACAAATGACATTAAATGACTCGAAACATAACAAAATAATAGGCTAAGGATGCCGAAATAAGTGGCTATAAACCGCACTTATCAATCAATCATGCTGACGTTTTTATTACTTTACCAGGTGGGCTTGGCACGTTGGAAGGAATATTCACAGTTGCGTCTTGGGCGAACTTGAACATTCACCAAAAACCCATTGGACTACTTAATGTTGATGAATTTTTCGATTTTCTTTTTTTATTTCTTGAGGATGCCAAAAGAAATGGGTTTATTTCAAAATCAGTAAAAGATATTTTCCTAACTGCAAGAAAAGCTAATGATTTTATTGACCAACTCTTAGCTTATGAACCAAAAATCAACCCAATTCTTTCCAAGTTAAACTGGTCTGATAACGATCATGGCAAAAAGCATAGAGTGGACTTAAATCTTAATCTGTAATTTTTTTTAAATAGTCGTAGATTCAATTGTCAATTCCACACTAACTAGGTGATGTCTTCTAAATTCTATTTCTTCTTTTTCATTCATTGGGGACAATGTCTCAAATTGGTTGGGGGAGGGGATAGTTGATTAGATAGTTTTTATTTTTTATGTTTCATTGTTGTGTTTTCCGTTAAAAAAAAATCATTTTTTATGTTTTTTTTAAAAAAATTTATCTTATGTTGTTTTTTCTTTGTTGTTATTTTGTGTGTAAAAAAAATATTTTGTGTTAATTTTCTTTGCGTTTTTTCAAAAAAAAAACTACACACAAACTAATAATAAATTTTTGACTAACCAAGTGAAATTGTTGTTTGGAGATGGCAGTGTAAGGAGTTTTCGCTTCTGAGACGTATCTCGAAATAATTCGTAACAAGTTATTTTTGTTTTTTTCTTTTTGAATCATTTAAATTTATGAATTCTCCATAATATTGATTAAATTTGATCTTCATATACTCATCTGACAGATATTATCAATATACACGGTAACATATAAACATAGGTTGTAAGTGAAAAATTTGTAATATTCAGTTTTCTAGTTTATTGGAGGTAGCACCTAAAGGAAGTGGAATTAGTGTTTTTATTCAAAAAAAAAATCTAACCATGTTCTTACTTAGTAACTGGACATCTTGCCTCATTAAGCAGTGATTGTTTGCGTAAAACGGTAGAATTTGAGTTTGTAATTTTGATTAAATTTGATCTTCATATGCTCATCCTGAATCCTAATATTAGGATTCGGTGAATAAACGAATCGAATTCGAATTTAGTATATTATGATTCGATTCGTTTAGTATTCGCCACGAATTCGATTCGTTTATTCATTTTGCCACCCTTATTTGCTAGTTCAACTTGACCATTTATCTAAGGGTGATATGAGGTGAAAACTTTATGTGTAATACTTTTTATTAAAGACTCAAAAGGTTTGTTACAAAAGTGTTTACCTCCATCACTTATAAAGGCCCAAGGGATTCCAAATCGACTTAAAATATTTTCTTTTAAAAATTAAATAAAATTTTGTGATCATTGTTTCAATAAGGAATCGTCTCAACCCAGTTTGAGACGTAATCGACTGTAACTAAAATATATAAAAATATAAATGACAGTGGAAATCGACCTATGAAATCTACTCCCCAATAATCAAAGATTTCGATGACAAGGTTGAGATTTAAAGGCATTATGTTTCTTTTTAAATGGATCCCAACTTTGGACAATTTTCACAAGTTTTGCAGAAAGCATATGTATCTTTAAATAAGGTGGCCAATAAAATCCACACTGTAAGATTTTTGCAGTGGTTTTTTTAGATGAGAAGTGACCTCATAACATCACTTATCTCATTGTCTGGTATGCATAGTCAGAAAATTTGATCAAGGCAATACTTGAACAAATATGGATTATCTCAGTAGAATCTTTTGACTTTGATAAAAAATTTCTTCTTGTCTTGATGGGTCCAGTTTGGAGGTATTTTTCATGTTGTAAGAAAATTGATAATATTAGCATACCAAGATATTGTATTTATAGAAAATAAAAAATCATCAAGAAAATAGTCTTTGATAACGATTGTGTCAATTGATGACTCATTTGTGAGTCTTGATAAATGATCTGCAACCATATTTTTTGCTCTTTTCTTGTCCTTGATTGTGAGATTGAATTCTTGAAGCAACAAAATTCATTTGTAGTAATCTTGGTTTTGCATCATGTTTAAACATCAAATATCTAACAACAACATGATCAGAATAAACAACGATTGAAGAACCAACTAAATATGATCGAAATTTATCCAATGCAAATATTACAACAAGTAATCTTGGTTTTGAGATTGAATTCTTGAAGCAACAAAATCCATCGTAGTAATCTTAGTTTTGCATCATGTTTAAACATCAAATATCTGACACCAGCATAATCAGAATAAACAACGGTTGAAGAACCAATTAAATATGATCGAAATTTATCCAATGCAAATATTACAGTAAGTAATTCTTTTTCCGTGGTAGTGTAATACTGTAATTCATTTGTGTATTGTTTAAATTTCTAGTTGTGTAATAAACTACATACAGCTTACCTTCCTTTTTTATGTCCTAATACTTCGCCAACTGCATAATCACTGGCATCACTGTTGGACAATTATGACCCATAGCATCACTATTTGTACAGAAAAGATGTTATTGTGCAAATTAAATATGTGACAAAGGAAATTGCTCTTTTATCATTTGTAATTGGATTACCAAGATATATAAATGATAGAAGTCCTTATGATTAGTTCCGGATTGAGATGATATTAGACAGTATCAATCCATAAAGGTTTAATCATTAAACATCCCTAGTCGTAGAATTATCGAGATTGGACATCGGTAATGCGGAATAGACTAGTATTGCACTTGTGCGCGTTGTGAGGGCATAACGGAATAGTTCTCATATATTTAAGTATTGGATACTTATACAAGTGCGATAGGAGGTTGTGTTTTACCGATAGTACGGAAAACAGTTTCGCTCTGGATAGACCCCGCGGAATCCCATTGGTAGTATGTCTGTGTGTCTATGGGAGTCCGCTTCAGGGTAGGTGTATTTGGTCTTAACTTGAGACTTGTACCGCTTGTACTTGCGACAATCGGTATACTTTGGTTTTGGTCGTCCAGGGCTTTAATCGGTTCTATGTACGCCTCTTCTGGGTATATTGAGAATCGTAGTGTATTGGGTGTGATGTTGAGATGGAAATATCACTTCAGACATATGGAGATGATGATCACGTAGGATACGGAACTAGTGCTCTTATATGCTGCAGCTATCGGGATATTATGACAAGGTCATAGTTATCCGATTATAGAGACTAGTTGTCAGAGATCCGACATGTGCTTCGTACGGGGCAGACACATTCCCAGCCCCAGGCCTAGCACGTGACATCAGATACTGGATCTACATACACATATACTATGTATACTACGCCTGACATAGATCGTATATTCCTTTAAGAATATTTCTGGAGAATTGGGTAGGCATGGCGCTTTGCTAAAAGCCAACCTTATCTTGTAAATCGGTAAAAACGTAGTACTAGGTACCTACGTGTTCGGATAGTCCGATAACCGTATTTACTGCCAACATATCCGGGGATCTCATGGGTCGCTTCCCGAAGATTCACCGATGACGTATGACTCGCACATTATTAATCTGGGATTAATTAGATGAGAGAGAAAATTAATCTGGGATTAATTACGGAGATATTTTATCTAGGATAAAATACTATTTAAAGAGAGATAACGATTAATTTGGAATTAATCGATAAATTAATATATTCGATATATTAAACGAAATTGGATTTCGACGCGGAATTAAAATTAGATTTTAATTCGGGCAAACGAGTTAATTTAGAATTAATTCGTTAGCGACGTGAATAGTAATTTTACTAGGCATAATTATTTAATAAAATTTGATTTAATTACGTCGCAATCAAAAATTCGTTAATTCGGAATTAGCGAATCTGAACCCTGGAATATTTGCGGGGCCGCTCGCATTTCGAATCGAGTGGGACCCACAAGTCACATCAAGCGTCAAATCACTAGTCATTCAAGTGATGGATGTCATGTCACTTTGAGTTATTGACAACTAGACACTATTCATGAGTGATGTGAGTGGTTGATGGAAGAGTGTTTTACACTCAAGTTTGAAAGCTTGAAAGACATTTACCATTTGTTTAATATTTGGTATTTGACTTTTTTGGTTTTGTGTATTAGATATACAAAAACAAAACAATTCATCTCTCTCTCTCAATGGAATTCGGCCAAAGGCCTTGTTCCCTCCTTTTTGCATTCGGCCAAAGTGGCTTCATCAGCTCCCTCTCTTTTTGATGGTATTCGGCCAAGGGCCATTGATCATCTTCCTCTCCCAAAATCGGCCAAGGGCCATTTTCTTTCATCTTCTCCATTTAGGCTAGGCCGAAAATGATAAAGGAAAAGGAAGGATTTGTGGCAAATTCTTCCTATGTGCTAGCACACCAAAGAGGGCATACAAAGGTGATAGGGAAACCTTTCCCATGAGCATGGAATCAACATTTGAAGCTTGGAGCTTGAAGACATCCATGGAGCACAAACTTGAAGCTTGGCCGAGAGCTTCTCCAAAAGGGAAAAAGTTTTGTTCTTCGACGCATCCAATCCGATCAAAGTGAGTATTTCCGCTACTTTAACATTGTTGTATTCGCACATTTCATGACTTAATTAGTTCTTGGCACACCTAGAAAACCCAACAATGGTATCAGAGCCTTGATTAAGCATGAAATTGGAAATTAGGGTTCTTAACTTTAATTTGGGTAAATTGGATTTGAGCAAATTGGATTTGAGCATGTTTTGATGAAATTGTTTGTTGGAATATGCTTATATTATGTTAACTTTGAGTTGTGCATAATCAATTTTGTGAAAATTGAATTGGATTGATTTTTCCCAAATCCATTGGCTTGGCCGAATGGTGTTGGCTCCCTAAAGTCATGGTGATTTTGTTTTTTGAATCATTGGATGAGTTTGAAACACTTGGGAAACGTTGATTTAGGATTTAATTGGATTGAATTCGGAATCGGACAATGAAACCCTATGATTGCCGTGACCTAGTAAGCATGGAATGATGTTGATTTTTGATTCAAATGTGTTGGACATGTGTTGATGATAATGAGCATGATTAATTATGTAAATTGATGTTTTGGAAATGTTAATTTAGTTAATTAATTATGGTTATACACTTTGCTTAATTGAATTATAAAATTTGGAATTTTGGTAATTTAATTAATTGGGCCAAATTTGGAATTGGGCTTGTAAAAGTTGTAATTGGGCTTAATGGGCTTGGTTGGGCCAAGTTTGATTTAGGCTAATTGGTTGGATCCAATTGGGCCCAAAACCAAATCCATAAAGTCCAAATAAAACTATTGGGCCTTTAAAGTTTAATTGGGCCAAATGGGCCTAAATTGATTTCTAGGCTTATGGGGTTATTCCTTGATTGGGCTTTGGTTGCCGAAGCCCACGCCTTAAGAAATTAATTGAAAGCCCATTGGACTTTAATTGAACGAAATTGGATGTTTATTGGGCTTAGAGACACGTTTAGATTAGATTTGGAATCTAAGTCGTAAAGGCGCATTTAAAAGTGTAATTATTTAATTTGGAATTAAATAAATGAATTAGTATTAAATATATATTAAATTGGATTTAATGTTGTAGTTTAGTATAATTCAAGAATTTGTACTTTGAGTACTTATTCGCAAAACGAGTTTGACTCGCGCAAAATCAAATCGTTGTTTGAACATTGGATGGTCATTAATTTCAGATTAATTAATTGGATTAGATTGATCGATAACATGCTTTGTGTGAATACATGGATGTGATGTGTGAATAATGTATATCGGATGGATATTAGATGGGTGAGGGCAATTTTGGAAATTGTTGTAATAAATTTAGAATTTATTTAAATTGGACCTGCTTGTCCAGCCTTATCTCTCATAACTCTTTGTATTTCTCTTCTCACCTATTCCCCTCAATGTAAATGAGGTTTCTTTAGAACTGTTATGTAATTGGGTAGAAGTTGTGCTAGCGGGAGAGAGGAAAGAGAGAGGTTTGTTCTAGGAACAATGTGTTTTAAGTATCCATCCGCATATCATTATTATTTTATTTATACGCGCCTTATTATGTTTTTAAAATGCATGTTTAAGGGTGTATGATGATGAGACCTTAACAAAGATAATAAATTGGTTGCCAATTTACGCGAAAAACCCTCAAAACATATTAAGCGTTTTTCCTTCCATTGAGTGATTCTTACTCAAGATCCAAGATTGGCACTGGTTTGTTGGCCAAATTCAAGACCTTTGTCCGTCGCGGATGTGTTTGAATCATGAAGGCTTTGTTCCATATCGGTGTCTTGTCCAAGTTGTGATTTGTTGGCCAAAGTCAAGATCACTTCTTATCCATCGACATTGATTACGAAGCTTTCCAAAGTCAATGAGTTCTGCTTAACTGGGATCATTAAGTTTGTTGTGCCAAAACCAAGGCTTAATTGATTCAAAGGAAAAATGTTATGGAATATATTGGATATATTGGCATATATAAGATATATGTTTCGGACTTGGATGTCCACCTACTGGATCTAGGAATTGGATGGGATCCAATTGATCTTAGAGATCTACCTAGTTAAGTATCATACAATTTTTTTGCCAAAGTCAAGATTGTGTGTTATTTAACGGGATCCTAGCCCACTAGGAAACTAGGTTTCCCGAGTACTCAACAGAGGGTTAGAGGCTCGCCGAAAAATAGTGGGAGGAAAGTATTAGATTTGCAATTTCGTTTAGATACTTGCCATACGCGCTCATTTCATTATTCGTCAAAATTTACAAACGTTGTTTTAATTAAACAGTTGGACTGTATTCAAACTAATTCAATAAATAGTTGGTTTTATAATTGGATTATAGTGATCAATATAATTGAATTTAACCAATTAAAAGTATGGTTGATTATATAGTTGGACTATAGTAATCATTATATACAAATGTACCTAAAATCGTTGATTAAATAGTTGGACTTTAGAATCAACATAAACTAAAAGATTGAGCATTTAAAACATAATCTTGGATGAAAATGTATTTAAATGGTTTAATTCTCAGATTGGGAATAGAACCTTAGGATAGTCCTAAGTACCGATGAGTTATTTTATTTGATAAAATGACATCTCAGGCCTTAACTCGGAGTTAAGAAAATAGTAGAGCATGATCTTTGGAAGATTCATGTGATGATAACTTTAGTGCTTAATCCATTATGTTGCCATAATGACTCCTTAATTTCTTCGTCATAACTAAGGATTAGATCTTTAAACCATGATGTTGAAATTGAAGGATCTTCATAGATCTATACTTAGATCTTAGAAGTGTCAATTGCAATAGAAGACTTTTGGAGAGTTAATGGCTATGCTCAATGAGCCAAAGCCAAAGTTTGCAAAAAGGCAAGAAGTGCAAGACGCATCTTACTTCGATATCCCAGAAGGCCAAGGCTAGGCCGAAGACTTCTGAGTTGTGAATAAGGGCAAAGGCAAAATCATCACAGTCTTCTAGGAAGACAAAGGACATATCCCAAGATGTCTGCCTAAACTGTGGCAAACAGGGTCACTGAAGCGTGACTGCCGTATGGACAAGGCAGACATGAAGGAAGTAAAGACGGGGCAAGGCTCTGACTTTAAGTATGTTTGTCATAAACATGTTCACTACTAGTATTAAAATTGGATTTTAGATACTAAATGTGGTACATATATATGAACTGATGTGCAGAATCTGCTGATTAGCAGGATACTGACTTCAGATGAGATTAATCTACAAGTCAGAAACGGGACGACAGTCACTGTTTAAACCGTAGATACCTAAGTTTAGGAACTACCCTTCGGGTGTGTACTTAAATTAGGAAACTGTTAAATGTACTTAGTTTGACTAGAAACATTATCTCTATATCGAGTATAACTCGTTGCGAGTATACCTTTATATTCTAGAACACTAAAGTATTTTATTTTATAAAGATGATATTGAGATAAACACATTAGATGTGAATAACATTATTTATATTTTGAATATAAATAAATCTCAAACATATAACATGACAAACAAGTAGCTCAAACTGATTTGATCAGATGAGACTTATTTGTGGCAGTGTTGTCTGGGACACATTAAGCAAGACTCGTATATCCACACTTTTGAAGAGTGGGTACTAGGACGGATTTGATTCAAATCAAATAAAGTCTACGAATCTAGTTTATTAGGCAATGTGCCTAAAATACCTTTTACTTGGTGAAAGTGTAAGTGCCATCGATCTGTTAGCCCTCGTTCATAGTGACGTAAGTGGGCCCATATCTAGCTAGGCTAGAGGTGGATATGAATATTTCGTGACCTTTACGGATGTTACATCGCGTTATGGTTATGTGTTTCTTTAGAAACATAAATCGGAAACTTTCAGAAAGTTTTGACACGAAGTAGACAAACAGATCGACTAAAGTATTAAAATCGTCACTGTAAGACCGAGATGGAAAATACTTAAGCAATAAGTTTCTCGAATACTTGAAAGAGTATAGTATTCTTTCAATGAGGACTCCTCTTGGAACACGTCAATTTGACGGTGTATCCGAAGGGAGAAACCGAATTTTTTAGACATGATAAGGTTAATCATGAGTCGCTCTGAGCTACCATTTTCCTTCAAAGGGATAAGCATTTAGCAGTGCAAAAATTATTTTGAATAAGGTTCCATGAAAATCTGTTAGACAGACTTCATATTAGATATGAACAGGAAAAAAACATGGTTTTCTCATTCCTGGAGATTTGGGTATGCTAGGCATATGTTTGGATGATACCAAACTAGAACCCAAATTGGATAAGTGCCTAATTGTAGGTTATCATGGGGAAACCAAAGTATAGTACTTATACATCTCACAAGAGAACAATGTAATTATTGCTCGCCATGCAGTTTTCCTAAAGTAAGTGAGAGGATAGTAAAACTCGATGAAAATCAGAGTAATACTATTTAAGGCACCGAGTCCTTAATGGAACACAAACAGTTCATCAAGGATGAAACTGTACTATAACCTTCAAATACACAAGAACTGCGTAGTCGGAGAGAGTCAGAAGACAACCTGGGAGGTATGGGTTTCTGATCTCACCTCATAAAGATGTCAATCTTATTGAGAAAACTGACTACGTATGAGGAAGTGATATAAGGTATCAACTACCTATTATGGCAAAATTCCATAATGTCCGAAATGTATTCCATGTAAATCAACCAAGTTTGGATACTGGTTGTTGTACCGTAAGACATTGTGTCTGTTGGTACTGTAAAGGTCTTCAAGGAAGACATACATGGATGGCAACATATAAAAGTATAAAGCTAGGCTTATACAGAAAGGGTATTGTCATCAACATGGTGTTGATTACAACGAAACCTTTTATTATTGCCATGGTTGAATCCATTTGGATAATGCTTGCTAATGATTCATGTTTCATTTATGAAATGTGGCAGCAGATGGTCAAGATCGTTTTCCTTAACGGAAACCTTTTGGAGGATGTTTATCAACATCCTAACGGTTTTGTCATACCAAAACAAGCAAACAGGGTTTGCGAGTTAATTCGATCCATGTATGGATTGAAGCAAGCATTACGTTCTTGGAACAATTATTTTGATGTAATCATAATGGTGTATGATTTAATTCAAAACGTAAATAATTCTTGTGTATATAAGGAGGTTAGTGGGAGCGCACTGACAGTGAATGTCCTATATAATGATGATATATCATTTCTTGGAAATGACATTCCCATTACAATCGGTGAAAGCTTGGCTTTCATGAAAATTCTCCGTAGAATTCTTGGGAGAAACAACCTTTATTCTAGGAATAAGGATCTACTGGGTAAGATCTAAAAGTTGTTGACACTCTCTGAGTACTCGTACATTGAAATGAATGTACGCGACCTGGTGTCTTATACGTTTTGAGCATATGGAGTCACAATCAGGCAATCCAAGTGAAAGTCACTGGATTGATGTTAAGAACATCCTTTAGTATCTTAGATGAACTAAGGATGTTGTCTTACACTATGGAGAAAGAGAACTTAAAGTGACTAGGTTCACTGCTGCAAGTTTCCAAACCGACAAAGACGACTATAAGTCGCAAAAACGGTACTATATAGTTTGAATAACGAAACAGTGAGCTGGAAATCTTCCAAACAAGATATTGTTACTGAATAAACAAAAAAAGCGGAATTTTGTTGCAACTGTCACAGCAAAAGTAGCATTTTGGATCTAAATAATTCTAATTAGATTAGATAGAATTCTGTTAGCAGCTGAGCTAGGCTACAACATAAGCTAAAGAATTAACGGTCTCATCAACAATCCGATATGTACTTCATATGGTTTCATCTGATTCGTCGGATCATACATCATGGCGATGTGTGATGATCGAATAAATCGCATCAGATGATAACCTTATAAATTCGTTGACGAAAGCTATTTCTCGGCAGAAGTTTGAGCAACCCGTACATAGTTCAGGTGTAAGACACCTGAGTGATTGGCTATAGGCCAAGTGAGAGATTGTTGGACAATTATGACCCATAGCATCACTATTTGTACAGAACACGGTGTTATTGTACAAATTAACTATGTGACAAAGGAAATTGTTCTTTTATCATTTGTAATTGGATTACCAAGATATATAAATGATAGAAGTCCTTAAGATTAGTTCCGGATTGAGATGATATGAGACAGTATCAATCCATAAAGGTTTAATCATTAAATATCCTTAGTCGTAGTATTATCGAGATTGGACATCGGTAATGGGAATATCCTAGTATTGCACTTGCGCGTTGTTTGTGAGGGCATAACGACATAGTTCATATATTTAAGTATTGGATACTTATGCAAGTGCGATAGGAGATTGTGTTTTACCGATAGTACGGAAAACAGTTTCGCTCTGGATAGACCCCGCGGAATCCCATTGGTAGTATGTTTGTGTGTCTATGGGAGTTCGCTTCAGGGTATGTGTATTTGGTCTTAACCTGAGACTTGCACCGTTAGTACTTGCGACAATCGGTATACTTTGGTTTTGGTCGTCCAGGGCTTTAACCGGTTCTGTGAACGCCTCTTCTGGGTATATTGAGAATCGTAGTGTATTGGGTGTGATGTCGAGATGGAAATATCACTTCAGACATATGGAGATGATGATCACGTAGGATACGGAACTGGTGCTCTTATATGCTACAACTATCGGGATATTATGACAAGGTCATAGTTATCCGATTATAGAGACTAGTTGCCAGAGATCCGACATGTGCTTCGTACGGGGCAGACACATTCCCAGCCCCAAGCCTAGCACGTGACATCAGATACTGGATCTACATACACATATACTATGTATACTACGCCTGACATAGATCGTATATTCCTTTAAGAATATTTCTGGAGAATTGGGTAGGCATGGCGCTTTGCTAGAAGCCAACCTTGTCTTGTAAATCGGTAAAAACGTAGTACTAGGTACCTACGTGTTCGGATAGTCCGATAATCGTATTTACTGCCAACATATCTGGGGATCTCATGGGTCGCTTCCCGAAGATTCACCGATGACGTATGACTCGCACATTATTAATCTGGGATTAATTAGATGAGAGAGAAAATTAATCTGGGATTAATTACGGAGATATTTTATCTAGGATAAAATACTATTTAAAGAGAGATAACGATTAATTGGAATTAATCGATAAATTAATATATTCGATATATTAAACGAAATTGGATTTCGACGCGGAATTAAAATTAGATTTTAATTCGGGCAAACGAGTTAATTTAGAATTAATTCGTTAGCGACGTGAATAGTAATTTTACTAGGCATAATTATTTAATAAAATTTGATTTAATTACGTCGCAATCAAAAATTCGTTAATTCGGAATTAGCGAATCTGAACCCTGGAATTATTGCGGGGCCGCTCGCATTTCGAATCGAGTGGGACCCACAAGTCACATCAAGCGTCAAATCACTAGTCATTCAAGTGATGGATGTCATGTCACTTTGAGTTATTGACAACTAGACACTATTCATGAGTGATGTGAGCGGTTGATGGAAGAGTGTTTTACACTCAAGTTTGAAAGCTTGAAAGACATTTACCATTTGTTTAATATTTGGTATTTGACTTTTTTGGTTTTGTGTATTAGATATACAAAAACAAAACAATTCATCTCTCTCTCTCAATGGAATTCGGCCAAGGACCTTGTTCCCTCCTTTTTGCATTCGGCCAAAGTGGCTTCATCATCTCCCTCTCTTTTTGATGGTATTCGGCCAAGGGCCATTGATCATCTTCCTCTCCCAAAATCGGCCAAGGGCCATTTTCTTTCATCTTCTCCATTTAGGCTAGGCCGAAAATGATAAAGGGAAAAGGAAGGATTTGTGGCAAATTCTTCCTATGTGCTAGCACACCAAAGAGGGCATACAAAGGTGATAGGGAAACCTTTCCCATGAGCATGGAATCAACATTTGAAGCTTGGAGCTTGAAGACATCCATGGAGCACAAACTTGAAGCTTGGCCGAGAGCTTCTCCAAAAGGGAAAAAGTTTTGTTCTTCGACGCATCCAATCCGATCAAAGTGAGTATTTCCGCTACTTTAACATTGTTGTATTCGCACATTTCATGACTTAATTAGTTCTTGGCACACCAAGAAAACCCAACAATCACACATTAGCTCAAAGGCAAAAGACCAATCATGGGATTGCATGATAGGAGAAGAAGTTAAAAGCTGATAATCTTTTCAAATGATTTCTGGCATTCTTATGTTTATTCAAAGATTGCATCTTTTAATATGAGGTTACACAAGGGTCTGGATATGGTACTAAATTTTTTAATGAACCTCCTATAAAATCATGCATATCTTAAGAAAGAACGAATTTCTCTGACTGTTTTTTGTGATGGCAATTTAGAGATTACCTTTATTTTTCCAACTAACAGCAGCAACGTTAAAGGTAAATACGAATCCTGATATAGACTTTCTATCATCGAGATCCTATTGAAAATCCGAATCAATATACCCATTAATTTGCAGATCACCATCTCCATAAGGAAGTCCGTGATTTATAAATTAGTTCATTATCTTCCCTACTAACGATGTGAGATATTATAACAACAATTAGCCTTAATACAGATATAACTAAGAATATTTTAAAATATGACAACTAGAAAATAACTTTTATTGTATCAGAAAAGAGGTAACGTGATACGACTTGTCAGATAATTAATAGTTAATTGTCCATTAATACACCGGTTAACAATTCGCATCACAAATTGCCACCTCTAAGCTTCTTATATTTGCAAATTCGCTTGTTTTGCCAAACTGTTAGAAATTCTTATGAGTTTATGACCTACCAAATGTTTCTTTTAAAGCACTTTTCAAGTATTTCCTACATATAAAAAATAAGGTATCTATTCTTTCTCTATATTATACTTTTCTTCTCAAACAAAATAGAAGTGAAGATAAAAGTTCTTATGACAAACAATCGTTTCTTGGTCATTTTTTGCATCATGGGAATTTAAATTTCACAATGTTGAAAATTTGGAGATGTACAGAACTGAAAGCACATAGCATATCGAGACAGACGACTGGCCGGGACCTTAAAATTGATCTAAAATTAAGACCCTTAAATCTTGAAAAAAGAAATCAATTTTTAAATATATAATATAATTTTTATATTTTTTTATTATTTATTAATAGGGCCGCATTTTAAAAACTCGAACAATGAAACTTGGGGTCGCCCTTGTATTATACTGCTTACCGGTGAACATTTTTTTCGTGTGTGTACAACAGCTCGATCAATATTTGCGATGAATGCATGGACAAGTATGAAAGATTTAGATGATCTAGATTATGATATCTGGTCAGAATGGAAACTCAATGTGCAATTTTTTCTTGGTCTGATGGAATTGGATCTTGCTCTTCTTCAAGACAAACCAGCAGAGCCAACTGATAGTAGCTCACCAGAAGAGAAATCCAAGTACCAAAAATGGGAAAGAAGCAATAGGATGAGTCTCATGCTTATGAAAACCAAGATGTCCAATTACATCCTCAGCTTTGTGCCTCAAAATGACAATGCTAAAGAATATTTTACAGGCATTGAAAATTTAGTTATGGAGTTTGATAAGGACGCGTCTCGTTTCTTGATGAGCAAGCTACTGGGGATGAAATATAAAGCTGGGCAAGGTAATGTGCTTGAACACCTTCTCACAATGACTGGTTTTTACAGTAGATTGATTGCGGACGAAGACAGGAAGTTTCCGGAGGATTTATTTTTGGAGCTTGTACAAAAATTCCCTGCCTTCGGAGTATGATGACGTCAGAAGGATAGCGGATAAGGAGGAATGGGGTTTAAACGAAGTTATTTCAGGCTGTTGGCGATGGGAGAAATATGTTAGCCAGGACAATAAGGGTAAGACTATCTCTCTTGGTACTAAGAGAGGGCGGATGGGATAAGATGCATTTTGTTTCAGGGAAAAATATGTTTGTCAATTTTGGATTTTTGTTTCAGGAAAAAAGATGCATTTTATTTTGTTTTTGTTGAACTTCATGATGACCTTTCTGCATATTGCTTTTGCAGCTACTCGTAATGTTTGGTCTTATTTGCTTATTTGAGTTGAACTTCATGATTCATAAACAGTGGGATAAGATTTTCACATGTTTTAACTTCTCAAGTGTTTTTGTTTCGTTTAGATTATTTTACGATGGACTGTTGGGGACTATAACATGATCCAACGAAATGAGTCAAATGACATTGTGATTCATTCGGGACATGTTAGATACTACTAAATAAATAAATTATAAATCCACTGGTTCCTAAAATGCAACTTTCAGGGCTTGCCCGTATGCATAAAATAGTCTAATCTGTCACAAAGTTAACTTGATCTAATAAAAGTATACACTTCTCTCATAAGAACAAGAGATACTACTTCTCAAATTACAAAAAAAAAAATAATAATAATAATATTTTATGATGAAATGAACTTACAACTATGCAAAAATTAATCTCACAAGTCAACAAATGCAATTAACGTGATGGTTAGACATTAATATATTGGTTAGGCATTTTTGACAAAAACATGAGGATGATAAATGCATGCTGGACTTTTCATTTCTCCCCCTCCAGCTGTATTCGAAAAGATTGTCATCTGACAACTATCCCGTCCATATCTCTACACAGCTCTAACTTGTCTCGAGTAACCACATTTATTATCATATGACCTTTCTGCATATTACTTTTGCAGCTACTAGTAACGTTTGGTCTTGTTCGCTTATTTGAGTTGAACTTCATCAATCATAAATAGTGGGATAACTTTTCTTGGATTTTACATGTTTTAAGATTTCGTTACACTTCTCAAGTTTTTTTTTTTTTTTTGTTTCGTTTAGATAGGTTTAGCATATCTAAACCTACAATAATAAGTATATAAAAAAATTTAAAAAAAAAAAAAAAAACCTTTTAATAATTATTAATTGGCATATAATAAGTATATAAAAGGGAAATAATTGATCAAAATTTGTTCAGTTGCATGTTTTATTATCATACTAAATTTCAGCAAAAATATTACCTGAAGGAGATTAATCCATGACTACCAGTAATCACCACAAGAGCACATTCCGTCCTTGAAATGATGGAAACGGTTAGCATCTCTCAATACAATTTCTCGTTCAGAAACCTTTGATATGTATTTGATTGCAGTATGGCAATCTCCGCAGACACGAAGGTTCTTTATTACTCGAATAACTGTGGATGGAGGTGTGCTTATGAGTCCATAAGCTATTGCAAGTTTCTCGCTGTGGTAATAGAGAGCTCGCTCTTTCTCCTCTTCTTCCACATCAAGAAGCACAGAGTCTGTATCAGGGACGTATCCTTCTTCTTTAATCCTTTTTATCAAATCCTCCACCTTATCAAATATCAAATCAGCTTGCGGATGAGACCTATCATCCACAACAAACAAATGAACCTTGTTCTTCACATCTATCCAACTAAAACCTGGATCCTTTTTTACGTTCTTCTTCTTCATTGTTCCTCGAGCACTAGTTACATCATCCCATTGATTGGCAGCAGCATATATATTGGACAGAAGAACATAAGCTGATGAATCATATGGTTCCAAGGCCAGCAGCTTCTCTGCCACCCGTTTCCCAGTTTCAGTGTCCCCCTGAACCCTACAAGCACCAAGCAGCGCTCTGTACATCGAACCAGAAGCTTCAAAGGGCATTGACAAAATCACCTCCTCTGCCTCTTTAGTGCGTCCTGCACGACCAAGGGCATCAACTAGACAAGAGTAATGCTCCACCTCAGGCTCAATGCCATACTTTTCACACATCAAATGAAAAAACTCATAGGCTTTGGAAACTAAACCAGAATGGCTACAAGCAGAAAGGAATCCAATAAAGGTTACCCTATCAGGTTCAATACCGTGAGCTTTCATAACTGAGAAAAGTTCAAGGGCTTCTTCACCATTTCCATGTTGAGCTAAACCAACCAACATGGCATTCCACAAGACAATGTTCCTCTCATCCATTCGTCTAAATAAAATATATGCATCTTCTATGTTCCCACACTTGGCATACATGTCAACAAGGGCAGTCCCGACAAAAGGGTCTGTAGAACAATCCAACTTGATCACATTTGCATGAATTTGTCTTCCTTGCTCTAGTGCCGTAAGACAGGAGCAAGCCTTGACAAGGGTAGAAAAAGTATATTCATCAGGTAAGACTCCAGAGAGCCGCATCTGATGGTATATAGAAAGAGCACGGTCCTCATCTCCATTTTCAACACATCCAGATATCATTGTTGTCCACGCAACATCATCAGGTGCATGGATATCATTGAAAACTGAGTGAGCATTTACCATGTCTCCGCATTTGACATACATATCGAGGATACCACTATTGACACATAAATCATAGTCAAACCCTGATTTAATAGTGTAATCATGTATTTGCTTCCCTTGTTCCAACCTCAACAAAGAACCACAAGCCTTCACTGCAGTCGCTAGTATTATCTGATCTAATCTCTCTCCACTCATATGCAAGAGAGAAAAGAGTTCCAATGCTTTGTTACTATTACTACTCAATATATATCCAAACATCATAGCATTCCATGTCGCCAAATCAAATCCATCCATTTTTTCAAATAGGTACTCTGCTTCAGCCATACTTCCACTCCTTGAATAAACAACAATAAGAGCAGTTGATACAAAACTATCAGCTATAGTATCATTTTTTATCGCATGAACATGCATCTGTTTACAGAGATACAAGCCTTCTTGCAGTGAGGAACATGCCCTCAGAACACTTGCCAACGTGAAATGATCTGGTCTCAGGCCACCACGTAACAGATTTATAAACAGATTTACTGATTCCTTTTCCAAACCACTCTGTGTGCAACTTGTTATCATCGAGTTCCATGATATTAAATCCAATTCTTTCATATCAGAGAACACCTTTTTAGCAAACCAGACATAGCCCATTTTTGAATACATGTTGACAAGACTATTCCCAACTACAACAGCTGAATTAAAACCTGATTTAAAAGTCATACCATGGATCTGTTGCCCCAAATTTAAATTATCTGTGCCTGCAACTGCAGCCAAAGTAACTACAAACGTAACACTATCATAATCTATATTTGATGTAATCCTATTCACAAAGCACTCAATGGCACCACAATTATCACCAACTTGGAGATACTCAGACAATTTCTTATTCCACAAAACAACATTTGGATTATCATTGTATAAATCCAATTTTATTGCATAAGCTTGAACCTGCTCCTTGTGGCTCTTGCCTAAATCAGAAATCACACCCAACACACACCGCATACTCACATCATCAGGACACAGTCCACTTTTATGAAAATCAGCAAAGAGATGAAATGCTTCTTCTCCAAAACCCTTTTCTGCATACGCTCTCAACATCACATTCCACAATACAACATCTCTCTTCAGCATGCCATCAAACAAAACTTTGGCCTCTCTAATTTTCCCAAATTTCGAGTAAATATTCACAAGAGCCCCCGAAATGTACTCATCCCACACCAAACCAATCTTCACCGCATATCCATGAACAGTCTCCGAAGCCCAAACATACCCTGAATACAAACTTAACTTCAACACCGGAGCCAAAGTAAACCGACTAGTGAACAAAATTGACTCACGTAAAGCACGAAAAAGAAGAAAACCCTCTTTCACATTCTCAACGTTATCGTGAGCATACGCAGCCAGAATCGAATTCCAGCTAACGAGATCCCGGTCGGGCATTTTATCGAACAGCCGGCGGGCATACCCAAGTGACCCACACCTAGAGTACATTGTCATGAGATTGTTGGTTAAAAAACGATCTGGGATTTGCGAAGAAATCAATATACGAGCGTGGGTTGACTTGCCAAGGAGCAAATCCGAGGTGGAGATTGCATGGCGGAGGAGAAAGAACCATTGAGAGGAAGAAGAGGATGATGAAAAATGAGATTTTGGGAGAAAGCAGAGAAGGGAAAGGGAAGAAGGAGACAACTTTTGGTTTGAAGATTTAGGAAAGGAGGATAAAATGTTGGTGGATTTGGATTTGGGTTTGAGCTTGGCTTGTAATTGTAAATTCATTTCTTATGTTTTGCATTCCATTGTTTCCCTCCAAGTTTTTAAAATTCTGTTATTTGCTTGAAAGTTGTTGTCATGTGAGTTGCTTTTGGAAATTCTGAAAATTCATTCTATGGGCTACAAACCTTTCATTTTTATAGGCCTCCTTGGATATCAATTTCTGTATTTTAACAGGAAATTTACTTTCCCCGGACACCAATCCCCCCTCCTCTTCACAAAAAAAAAAAATCTCTCCGACTCTAAAATTAATTATCCCTTACCCTATATATATATATTTATTTATTTCATTTTATTAATTAAATTTTTTATTTTATAAATTTTTTTATTTTTATTAAATTTATATTTTTTTGCTCTTTATATATCTATTCTTTTTTATATATATATATATATATATATATATATATATATATATATAATAAATGAATGAATAAAAAAATTAATTTATAAAATAAATATATTTAATTAATAAAATAATAAAATAATTATTTAACAAAATACATATAAATACTTATTTTGGGAAAATTTTAAGGAGAGATAGTTATGTAAATCCACAAGGAAACAAGAGGAAGGAGGGGGAAAAGAACTGCCCGTTTTACTGGCAGTACTACATGCCATGTCATCCTTCAATTTCTTTGGTTTTATAGGCATAAGCTAGTAAGAGGCAACATTATCTTACTAGTGGGACAAAATCACACAAGATATTAATTAGAGCAAAAAGATTTTGATATGTTGATATTAGTCGTCCCGAAGAAACGTGGTGGCTTGATGGTGCTAGAGATCTTCTGTTCGAATTCAAGAAATATGTTTTTAGTAAAAATCTGGGACAGTCGAGGATTTTACCCCATTTAGACGGTGGATTTTCAACTAATCAAAAAAAAAAAAAAAAACCTATGATATATCATATACCATTCCAGGTAAGTCTTTTTGGGAGAGTAGCGCTGCTTGATGAATTGAACTATCATGTAATTCAATTATATCAGTTACAACTGAGAACCCAAAAAAGAATTTCAAAAAGTAAAAATAAAGGTACATGATTAACAAAATGAAAGTGAATAATGGTTACAAAATATCGGCTGATGTAGATCCCCTGATGCTACCAAACTGTAACGGTGCTGTCAACTGACTAAACCTTAACGATGCACTTCGGCTTCCTTTCTGTACCTAATTTCTCTTCTTTTCTTTTTTTTTTCTTTTTTTTCGTATTTCAGACCTTGACTTACATCTCTTCCACTTCCTTCCCATATACGGATACAAGATTATGATTGGTGTCAAAAACTCACATACCTTGCTGTCATGCCGTTGGCTCAATATATCACAACTCGAAGCAGCCCAGGCTGAGGTTCAGTATAGTCAAGGCCCTCTTCTTCAAGCAGGTAACGCTGTACAGCAATTGGAAGTCTTACTGGAGTTCGGGAACCCCTAGTGTGGTGTCCTGTTCCAACACATATATAAACCTGCAGCCGCTGATCTGCTGCTCGAGCTGTGCTCTTCAGAACACTCAACTCATGCTTCAGCACATGAATTGCTTCACTTACATGAAGCCCGTGCAGATCTATTATCCGATCCTGTCCTCTCCCATTGCCTTGCGACTCAACTGGGTTCCTGAAAAAATAGTGGATAAACATAGTCAAAGAGAACAAGACCAACAGTGAGCTTATGAATACATCATCACAGTTAGCAGCCCAGTTTGAAACACAGGCCTTCTACAGTACTAAAAACAAAGTCGTCGTATGATCAACATGCCACAGATTCTCCGCACTTCAAGAAGCATGCTCATGCAAACAGAGTTGTACAACAAATATATAATATATTACTCAAAATGAAATAACATGTATGTCATCTAATATTTAGAATAGAACAGATTTTTGTAAAGGGAAAAGTTTCAACCTCACCATGAGCCTACTATATGTTACAGATAAGATGGGGGAGAGTCTTTACAGGCAGGTAGATGGAGATATCATTCAGCACATTTGAAAGGGAGATGTTAGTAAAGTCGGAAGCTATAGATCTAATCATCACAAACCTTTGGCGATATATAGATTCTTGAGCCTTCCCATGAGCTGCCTTCATTTGCATATTATGCAGCTGTCCTTTCACACTCAGTTCCTTTGCTAGAGCCTTATTTCCTGTGAGATACGCTTGACGCGCCTGTAAAAATACAAAAGCAATTACTTGCTATAAGATGGCATCAAAAAGTGTTTCCAAGGGCAGACAATAAAAAACTCTTCCCTACAAACCTCCACCCACATGTATAGTTATGATATTTGCTGCAAAAATAGCCAAATAAGTGATATCTCCTACATCATTATTCATCATATTTCAAGAAGCATACAAAATCACTGCAATTTGATCTAGTACCTCGCTATTTGATTTTAACCATGATGACAGCCCATAGGTTATTAGTCCACCAAGACATTGACAAAGTTTAACTACAACACTCAACGTTGGGATGTTAAAGGAGTTGTTCATTATTACTTAAATCAAACCAGACCAATTAGTATTTAGAAATTATTCTTGGCTACTCATCATGGACCATGTCCAGAGTTCCTTCTATGAAAAAGTGATATATGAAGACATACAGACTTGAGAGTGACAAAACCTATTTAAATACAAAACCCGCAAAAAATGAATAAAATCTATTAAGTAATCAGTGCTTCAAAACGTAGACCACTGGTTGTAGAAAGCAAAATCAATGCCAGTAAGTAGCAGCACCAGATGATGCCAACAGTAACAATTATGAAATTCAAAACTACAAAAGGTCAAATAATATTGGTGCCTGAAAACAAATTTCAATCCTACAAAATCATCTTTCAACGATCTCATGGTTCGCAAAGATTGTAACAAATTTGTATCAGAATTATTAAGTAGAATGCACATCCAGTCACAGTAATCAAATACTCTTTCAACTCCACCTTCATATAATGCATCAATGCACTATGCCAAATCATATTTTCCTTCTCAATGACTAGGGAGGAAAGAGTAAGAGAACAACAACCAGCAAGGCAGTTCACCATATTACAAGACGAACCTGTTCAAAATATGCATTACGTAGACGTGCATGGTCACGAGCTTCTTCCCGCAGCTCAGAATACATATTTGCTGCCATCTCAACAATGTTAAAGCAAATATACATGCAGACGAAATTTATCACACACTTAAAAAGGTGTATAATATAAATAACATTGTTGACTGAAGAACATTACCCACTGCTTCTCCAGTTTCAAGCCAGACAGGTGCTGTTCGAGATGAACCATGATTCTGCAACCTATCAGTATAAGTTCCTCTCCCATGGCCACTACTATATGCACTGGCCAAAACATTGGAACTTCTACTTGAGCCGATAGTGGAATCAGCAGAACCATTTCTATCATACTTCCAAACACCAGAATCCTGTGAAGCCAATTTTCTGACTGCCGAAGCAAAATCTGTTGCACCTCTTGATGAAAAGGATGAGCTCGTTTTGAACATAAGCAGGTTCTCCTTATCAGCAGATCGATGAGGATTTCCAGTATGCTGGAGATCATCTCCTGCATATTTTCGAGGTCCAGTCTGGCCATCTGGCCCTGTAAGTGCAGGAAAGTCCATCGCACTGAGATTGGGCGCTGACAAGGCCTTTGAGTTTAGATTCTGATTGAAACTGCCATCGACTTGAAGCTACAGGTGAAAACAAAAAGTACTATTAAATGTCCTAAATAAAATCCATAAACACATGAACAACAATCATATATACAGCACCATAATCTTGTAACTTAAAAGAAATTACTACACTCATAAAACAAGTTACTCTGCTCGTCAAAACATAAAACATAAAACAAATAAAGACAAAAATAAGAACCTCAATTCGTAATTTGGAACAGTTGTACAATGCACTGGAAGGAGAAATGATCCTAATTACTGTAGAAGAGAAGAGTAAATACTAAATAGACACTTTTTTTCCATGCAAAATAATAAGGCTGCATATGATTGAGTGCTCCCCAAAGGTGGCATCCAGTTACAAATACACAAAGTGTAAATAGACAATTGTCTTTTACATCCTGCAATATTGTTATTCATTGACCAAGTAATTTTTTTTTTGACCCAGTTCACCATGTTTACAAATTTACAATGTCAAACATCAATGATTCAATAGTTTAGCAACTATTTACAGTCACCTATCTGGAAAACAAACAAATACCCATACAAAATAGATTCACTCAAAAGAAATTATGACTCGACAGATAATGCTTCAATGTATCTTCACATGTAAGCAGAAATGATAGCACCTCAAAATTGTCAGATTACAGAATAATTAGAAACTGAGGATACCTCAAGCTGAGTGAGCATCTCAATAGTCAGGTTTAAGTCACAACCATTGGCAAAATAAACTTCAGCGAGGCTTTCAGCAGCAAATCCAGGGAATTGTGATGCCAAAAACTCCACCGGGTTCATCTCAGTATCATCTATCATTCCAATCTCACCAGACATATCATTCATAAACCCATGTCTAGAACTCCCATTGTAAGGATACCCCTCCCTAAGCTGATCACTGCCCAGGACCTGCTTGTCCCACGGCTTAGGTGACAAATTTAAAAAATTGGCTGCAGTGGGATCCTCCCCATAGCTTGAAGCAGAATATCTCATCTTTTCAGCAAAGCTGTTACCATTGATGTGATGTGGAGATATCTCTCGCTGCTCAGTAATTACGTATCCACTTCCTGCAGAAGCAGGAAACCTCGAACCTTCAATACCATCATGTAATGATAAGCCTGCTAAAGAAAGACCCCCAAGTCCTTGAGACTCATCTTCGTTCAAGACCTTAAAGTCTGGGGTAATATCGTCGGGGAGCTGGTGTCGCCAGTATTGGTGAGCATCTTCATCGGAATTATTTGAAATGGATGACTCCGATCGATCAAGAACTGCTTTTCCTACAGACCCGGAAGCAGCAAACCTCGCAGTTGCATCTGCTGCACTGGTACTTCCAACCGATGATGAGCACCTGAGCGAAAAGGGAACGAACTCTGCTGCATTTGGATTTAAAGCAGTTGCCTTGTTTGGACTGGGTAGCTTTGTATCACTAATTTGAGTTCCTTTCTTGGAAAGGCTCATTCTTTACCAAAAAATGCTAACAGAAATGAATCCACATGCATAAAGAAGATTGACAAAGAGAGAACAACCCTTAAAGTCCTTAACTTTAAGGAGACTTTACCCAAAACCTGCAAAACAGTTACAATTGGAGTATTCTAATTAGTCACAAGACAAGTATCTTCATTTACAGACATACACCCACATGCATGAACTCAACTCCTTTCCCCAAATAAACTCAACAACCTTATCTCTGGTGACATAAATACCTGAAACTGCCAAAAACGCAACAGAACCTTTTAAGAATCCATCAGTACTTAATATAACTATTTCCAAAAGAATTTTTAAGTATGAGCAGAGTAAAAAAAAAAATGTATCTTATCCATATCAGCAACTTAATCAAACAATAAATGATTAGCATACTATTGATTTTGAATGTAAAGCTAATTATTTGGAATATAAAAATCACCATGAACTTTAATTGAGCATAAGATGAGTTTAATTCAAGGTTTTGGTTTAAATAAATTCAATTCTCAATAAATGAACATAAAAATTTTGAACTGAATTCAGAGGTGGATAAGATTTCAGATGAACAAAAAGTCAAATCTCACTCGATTTCCAATAAATTAACTAAAATTCGTAAGAAAATAATCATATACAACGCTCATAAATCAAATCCCTAACAGATTTACCAAAAAAATAAAAAATAAAAAAAAAAAAAAAAAAGACCAACAAAATCAAAATAAATACACACACATTAAATTAATTAAAAAAACTTTGAACTGAAACCACAAAGCACAAACTTCATATTATCCACAAAGGTCTTAAAAGTGTCAAAGATCTGTAAACTAAAAATTCCAAAAAAAAATTAATAATAATAATAGATACCTTTACGAACCAAATCGAAGGGATCCATAACAGCCGGCGATAAGACGAGACGATAAGAGATCGGAACGAGACGATATATTACGAGATAATAAAGAAACAGTTGAGTGTTATTTGGTATATGAGTTATTGGGATTTTAGCTTCGTCGTGTGCAACAGCAACACCAACAGCAAGCTCTATATTTTCTGCTTATCTTTCTTTTTTTTTTTTTTTTTTTTTTTTTTCCTGAGTTTTGGAGTTTTGTCACCACCACAAAAAGAAAAAAATATATATATATAAAGACGTCGGATTTGACTTTTACTTTCTCTGGATTTTATTTTATTTATTTATTTATTTTCATGTAATTGGGATTTAAAAAGAAAAAAGTGAGCAATAATAAAGTGTAAGCGCTACTCTTCTTCATTCAACTTTTGCTTTCACCCACACGGCAATTTGTTATTTGTACATTAAATAACTCTCTCTCTCATATTTTTTACTTTTCATTTTTTAAAATTTGGCAGATTTTTAAGAAATCTCTAAATCGATTTTTCATTTTCTTTAATAAAATAAAAAATAGGAAAATTCATCGACTGCCCGGTTCGCTGATTTGTGAAAAGTTTTTTTCATTTTCTACTCTTCTCTTTAAGAGACTTTAATCATTTCTCTCAATTTTATAATTATTTTTTTAATCATAAAACTAAATGATTTTTAAAAAACCTTAAAAGATGAGTTTTGAAGTTTCTTATTTTCATTCTGTCAAATGTCAAATTTCTGTGATGATTGCAAATAGTTCAAATGGTATTTGAAATGAGTTGTTATCGATTTTTGTTCGTTGTAAATTCTATATATATATATATATATATATATATATATATATATATATGAGTGTATAATGGTCATGTCCCTCAAATAGTATAGGGACATGTCCTCTAAACTTGAAAAAGACATAAACATGTAGGGACATGCCCTCTAAACTTGAAATGATACATCTCTAGGAGGGGTGTTCGCGGTGCGGTTCGGGGCGGTTTTTTCGTTTTTACTTCAAACCGCGGAGGTTGACGGTTTGGGAAATTAGAAAACGAAACCGCAAATTTGATAAGGAAAACCGCCGCGGTTCGGGTTGGCGGTTTAGCGGTTTGGGCGGTTCGGGTCGGCGGTTTGGATTATTAATTTTTTAAGAAAATTTTGTATGTTTTCACATTATAATTGAAGAAAAAATTACATAATTTTCATTTATTCATTACATATTATTATATGATCATTAAATATCTTAATTTTCATAGTTAAAGAAGAAGAAAATTATAAAATAATATTTAATTTGAACGCGGGTCGGCGGTTTAGGCGGTTCGGGTCGCGGTTCGAGTCAAAATTTGCGATTTGGGCGGTTCGCGGTTTGACATGGGTCAAAACCGCACACCGACCCGAAATTTGCGGTTCGATTCGGTGCGGTTCAAAATCATTTTTAATATTTTTTCAAACCGCGCAGTTCGGTGCGGTTTGCGGTTTGACCCGAAATTGTGTTCACCTCTAATCTCTAGACCTTTTTAGGTTTTAGGAAATGGTATAATCCTTAGGAGGGTTACACCCTAAGCCAAATGGTGTCCTCAATAACACACTTTCATGTCTATATAAAGAAAGGTTTTTGGATTAATTTTTCTATCAAGAAAATCATACAAGTCTTCCATTGTCTAGAGTCATTTAGAAAAAGAGAGAGTTTCATCCATATTTCTTGTTCAAGTTCTTGTGAAATGAGTGCTCATTCTACAAGAAGTATTCAATTAATCTTAGGAGAACGTTAGCCACAAAACCATCGGTAGAACACCGAGGCGGGGGCTAATAAGTTCTCAGGAACAGAGAAATCTCGGATAGGTTTAAATTTTCATATTCTTCAACAAATTTCAGGTTTTTTTTCTTCAAGTTTTTATGTTTATATTTGATTGCATATTTGATAGTAATAATTTAATAGCATTAAGCAAGTTATAAAATGATTAACAACACACCTAATAACCAACATTGTTAAAGTGAGAACTTGAAAGTACTTAATAGGTTTTAATTTTAGATATTAATATAATAAAATAATTTATTTATTTTTTATTCCCTACGATGGATTACACTTTTTAAAGAAAGATGGTACAATCAAATATATGAAAAATAAGGAAAGAAGATTTTATATGTAACTTTGCTAGGGTTAAAATGTAGCTTAGTTTTGAACTATTAAATTTATTTTATTTATTTATTTCATGATCTCTCCAATTATTGAGTATTGTCGTGTTGTGATTATTGATAATTTAGGTTTAATGAATGATCACTATGTTAGGGTTGGTGCTCGGAGTGCCAATCTGGATCGTATTTATGTCTGATTCATAAATACGAGCAATTCTATTTTCCATAATATTACTAATTTAATGGTAGCACCATTGTCTTTTATACATATTCGATCTAATTACGATTGGATATTCAATTACGATTAGATCGAAACTAAATCTAATTTAGTGATACGTGTATATTAGACAAAGACCCTAGGATTTACAATATAGTGTGTAGTTACAACATAGTTTGTAATTGACATTGGGAAGCGCACTATAAGATGTATATCCTTAAATAAAGTTCCTGGTCAAGATTTACCAACACGGGTCGGTTAGTAAAATCCACTGAGACCAGTACATGTTGTATATCGTGACTTGGTCCGATGGTTTATCCCAGTGAACCATGAGTCTTGGGTGACTTGTATAGACATGTATGTGTTTATTTGATAAGACACTGAATGACCCACTGAAGATTTTCTAATAGATGATACACCAACGTCAATAGGAATCTTCACGAGTTGAGCGAGCATAGTGGTCCTTTGACTTGAGATACCATAGTGGGATATATGAGTTATCTTTCACACCTAGATGACAGTCACGTCACCGATCTATTCATGATCAGACCTCCGCCTGTTCGTTGGGTCTGGACTGATGCTCATGATATCCAGTGTGTATCAAGATAGGATATGTCAGTCCTGTGTACAGGGCATAGGCATTTACGTTCTAGTAAATCCATGGCTGTGGTATAACTTCGGAAATCAGTTCCGAGTGTTATTTAGAGATCGTAAATTGAAAGTCGACTATATTATATCGAACGGATTTGACGTGTTCATCTATATCACAGGTATAATACAGATAGCCTGTGATAGAGGGATTATACGTATGTAATGACCTCGGCTTGCATAGTTTAGCGAGATTACTGTGGTCGTCATAATCCATGAGTGGGTGGATTATGGACACGAAATTAGATTTCGTGACGGATAAACCTAAACTTAGAGAGTCTCACAATATGAAGTGTACTTGTTAAGTATTTGGGCAACGCGATATGAATAATACAGATTATTCATAATAATTCACCGGATTAAGTGAGTTAATTCGGATCGTTTAATCGGTCAAACAATAACACATACTTTATGGGATTTTGTCCGATCGTAATTACTGTGTATTTGTATTCGATACATAATACGATTAGATACACATTAATTATTCGTCAAATCAGATTTTGACACATGCCATAAATATTTGTATTTGTTATTTATTGTAAATAAAAATACATATATAATAATAATTTGAATATTTAATTGTTAAATATTTAAATGATTAATTAATAAATTTTTTCCATAATTGTTATGAAATTTGTCCAATTATTATTTGAACACATGGCATGAATTTATTAAGCTAAATGTGTGTCAATTTGATTGGCCATTAAAAAGGTTAATATTTATTTAATTTGATTAAATTTTAAAAATCCCCAAACTACCCTTATGAAAGTCGGTCATTAGGCTTCTTTAAAAGAAAATTTGTTTTCTCTCTCTTGTTCATTCTCCATTGCCGTGAACTCCAAAATAAAATGGGTTTCAACTTTGCTTGATGAATCCATGAAGAATCAAAGGAAAATTCAAGAAAAAAGGCTAAGGAATTGGAGGATTAAAGGTAATCTACCATAACCCTAAGCTTGGAAATTTAGTTTCTTGTTTCTTGAGTTGTTAGAAGGGTTCTAGGGTTCCTTTGATTCTGAATTTTTGGGGCTTTTGTTTGTGGATGATGGAGGTGGAAGTGAAATGCATGTGTAAGGTAGTTTTGGATGGAATTATTGTAATTAGTATCCAATTTGATCAATTGTTGATGAGTTTCTATTCTAAATTGTTATGAGCACTCTTTTGGCACCTATTATTATTCTTGGGTTGTTCATATGTGGTGACTTGATTTGGTGCTTTGATTAATTGATTTAATCTTGAAAATTTTGGATTTAAAGCATGAAATTTGGTAAATTTGTTTTCTGGATCAGACCTGGAAGTGTTCTATTTTTTATGATGAAAATGTTGTCTTATGAATATTTTGGATGTGTTTTGGGAGTTGGAACAATTGCCGGAAAGTGTTTCCGAGTTGAAATAAGCGAAAACGGCCAAAAACGGCGTTACCAGGTGACTTTTGAGCCAACCGGGTGACGGCTGTCCAAACAGTGACTTCGTCACTGTTCGGGCAGCCCATGAACTGTCCTGACACTATTGGGGCTAACCTGGGCAGTCCCCATAAGTGTCGGGTGGTCGTTTCAGTCAAAAACATGTTTTGCGTCATTTTGCGGAAAAATGGTTTTCGTAAAAGTTTCGCGAAGTTTGAATCTTATTTATGTCAATATTTGATATTGAATAAATAGGTTTAGGTGAAATATGAATAAATTATTCATATTAGATATTGAATAATTTATTCGGTAATTTAAAAAAATTTTAAATTACGATTTCGCCCGAACCGCGCTTCCGCTGCGCCCATCGCCCAAAACCCCAACAAAATGGTATCATAGCAGGTCTGATACTTCATCCATTAAAATATTCATGCTTGATATTTGATATTTAATCCAATTTTAATGTTCACACATGCATATAATCTATATATGTTTCTTTATTTTTTGGTTCTACGCTAACGGAAATTTAATCGTTAAATTAAGTTATGTTTTCTATAGGTAGAATTGAATTATTTAGAAAATGATTTAGATTAAAATTCTGCATTTGATGTAGATTATAGCTTCCAGAGGAAAATCCCCGCTTTTAAATATGGCGGTAAAGTGACGTGTATTGGATACATGTTTCTTGGTCCGTCTTGTCAGTACGGTTTATGGGTATCTTTCTATAACTGCATCCGAGATCGTGCCAAAGCTGTGAGGGTGTAGGTTATAGAATTATTATCCATACCGGTTGTATATTGATACTGGATAAATTCAAGTGAAAATGGAAATCATGAACGTGCCAAAGCTGTCAGGACTACATCGGTAGCTTGAGTTTGTCATTGACAAGTGTAGCATTGATATGCCTCCTTGTGAACGTGCCAAAGCTATCATAACGAGAAATGGTCAGGACCAAAATCAGGAGTCACTGGTGAGTGATTGACAATGAGTTGTCTACCTAATGAATATACGTAGGCAAGATCGTACCAAAGCTGTGAGTCGAAATATATTCATGGGATCCTACTCTCACTATGGAATTCGATTTAATTATTGAATTCTCGT
>SKCR01038396.1:0-128182 GCA_019454045.1 Zanthoxylum bungeanum | reverse complement strand
TTGAGCATATGGATTCACAAACAGGACAATCCGAGTGATAGTCACTGGATTGATGTTAGGAACATCCGTTAGTATCTTAGAGAACTAAGGATACTGTCTTAGTCTATAGAGTAGGAGAACTTGAAGTGACTGGGATCACTGTAGCAAGTTTCCTATAACCGATAAAGACGACTAAAAGTCGCAAACGGTACTAAACAGTTTGAATAACGTGCAGTGAGCTGGAAATATTCCAAGCAAGATAACTGTTACCGAATTAACAACAAATGCGGATTATTGCTGCAGCTGAGGCAGCAATAGAAGCCATTTGGATCGATAATAAATCTAATTAGATTAGATATAGTTCTGTTAGCAGCTGAGCTAGGCGTCAGCACAGGCTAAAGAATTAAAGGTATCATCGACGATCCAGATATATACTTCTATATCATCTGATTCGTTCGGATCATACATCGTGACGATGTGATGATCGTGTAAATCGCGTCAGACGATAATTAAGAAAATCCGCTGACGAAAACCTTTCCTCAGCAATTTGAGCGAATTGTACAAAGTTCGGGTGTTAGACACTCGAGTGACTGGCTTTGTGCCAAGTGGGAGATTGTTGGATAATATGACCCATAGCGTCACTATTTGTACAGATCATGGTGTTGTTGTACAAATTAACTATGTGACAAGGAAATTGCACTCTCATCATTTGTGATTAGATCACCATAGATGTATAAATGAAGAGAGGTCCATATGATTAGTTCCTGGATTGAGATGATATGAGACAGTATCAATCCCCGAAGGATTAATCATTAAATATCCCTAGCCGAAGTATTATCGAGACTGGACATCGATAATGCGGAATAGGCTAGTATTGCACTTGTGCGCATTATGAGGGCACAACGGCATAGTTCTCATATATATAAGTATTGGATACTTATGCAAGTGCGATAGGAGGTTGTGTTTCACCGATGGTACGGGAAACAGCTTCGCTCTGGATAGACCCCTAGGAATCCCATTGGTATTATGACTATGTGTCTATGGGAGGCCGAAATCGAGGTAGGTGTGTATAGTCTTAACCTGAGACTTGCATCGCTAATACTTGCGATAATCGGTAGACTTTGGTCTTGGTGGTACAGGGCTTTAACCGGTTCTGTGTACACCGCTTCTGGGTTTATCAGAGAGTCGTAGTGTATTGGGTGTGATGTCGAGACGGAAGTGTCACTCCAGTCATATTGGAGTTGATGTCACGCAGGATACGATACTAGTGCTCTTGAGTGTTGCGCAACCAATCGGGATATTGTGACCAGGTCATGTATATCCGATTATAGAGACTATGTTACCAGACATCCGACATGTGCTTCGGACGGGGCAGACACTTATCCAGCCCCAGCCCTAGCACGTGATTATCCGATACTGGGCCGATATACACAATACTACGGTATACTACGCTTGATACAGATCTATATATTCCTGTAAGAATATTTCTGGAGAATTGGGTAGGCATGGCGTTTTGCTAGAGGCTAACCTTGTCTTGTAAGTCGATATAAACGTAGTACGAGGTACTTACGTGTTCGGACAGTCCGACGATCGTATTTACTGCCAACATATCCGGAGATCTCATGGGTCGGTTCCTGAAGATTCACCGATGACGTATTACTCGCACTTTGATTAATCTGGGATTAATTAGAAGAGAGAGATATAATTAATCTGGGATTAATTCGATGAGAGAGAAAATTAATCTGGGATTAATTACGGAGATATTTTATCTCGGATAAAATATCGTTAAAGAGAGAGAACGATTAATTTGGAATTAATCGATAAAATAATATATTTGATATATTAATCGAAATTGGATTTCGACGCGGAATTAAAATTATATTTTAATTCGGGCGAACGAATTAATTTAGAATTAATTCGTTAGCGACGTGAATAGTGAATTCGCTAGGCGTAATCACTTAATTACGACGCGACGGAAAATTCGTTAATTTGGAATTAGCGAACCCGAGCCCGAGAGTGATTGCGAGCGCATTCGTATTTCGAATTCGAGCGCGGCACGCGAGTCACATCAAGCGTCAAATCGCTAGTCGCGTCAATCGTCAAATCAATTGTCACTTTCAGTGATGTGACTTGACAATATGTCACTTTATTAAAGTGAATAGATGTGATGTGAAAAGTGATGTGATATGACTTAAAGTATAAAGTAATTGTGATGGAATATGAAAAGGTTTGGAATATATATATATATATATGTTTTATTTATTTTGGGAAAATAAATGAATAATATATATTACTTTTTCTTTTCCCTTTTACTATTCATTCGGTCCTCTCTCTCCAAAATACGCACTCTCATTTTCCCTCTTCTTCTTCCCTTCTTCTTCTCGGCTCACTGCCGAATTCTTCATCAAATTTGTTCTGGTTTGACCGAGCATTTGAGAAGCAAAAGAAGAATACAAGTGCTAGCACACACCTTGAGTGATACATAGGTGATAGGGAAGTGATTCCGTGAGCATGGAAGCTTGAAGCTTTGAGCTTCAATGGAGCTCATCAATGGCCGAACATGGAGGAAGCCGAACCAGTCCAAACCGAGCAGCCCACTGCCTTGGAGAGCTGTTGCCGTGAGCTTGGAGGATGCAAAACGCATCTTGTTCTTCATTTCATCAAAACCGAAATTCAATGTGAGTATATTCCGCACCTCATTTGATGTGTTCATATGCGGTTTTTATGCATGATTTGTGATCTTTGGGACTTTGATTTAACTCTTTCAGTTGGCACATGGCCAGAGTGTGTAGCAGTTACCGGAAAAGGGTGAATTAATGAGGTTCAGATGGCATGGAGTGTTGTGTTAGGCGACAGAGCTACTATTTGTAGAGTGATTGGGGAAATAAGGCTAGGCAATGATAACATGGTAACGTGGTTGACGTTATAAATTAGTGTAATAGCGGATCTGGATGCACTATATAAAGGGATTGAAGACTCCGATGGAAGGGTTCTCTTTTTTTGGTTATAAAAAAACTCTCTGGCTGGCTAATTATTTTCTAGCACTTTGTAGCATTTACACAACTTATAAAAATAGAGAAAAAACTTAGTGTAAATGAGAGATAAAGAGGTCTGTTTTACCCGAAGTGGTAGTAAAAGTTATTTTTTCTTTGTTCCTGTAGACGTAGGTTGGATCCATTCTTTAGAACATGTTAAACCCTTTGTCTTATCTGTGTTTTCTGATTTACTTGCCAAGTTTGCTTTGGTTCACAATTAACCAAACAAATTCCTTATTTGCGGGAGGTTTTTTCGAGGAGTAATTTTTCCTGAATTACCCCTAAAACGAAATACAACCATCAAGAGCTCTTGGAGAATTGGCCTTTATAATTTTTTTTACAACCGTCAGTAACTATGATCACACAATTTATTTCGGACGAATTTTCGTGTAAGGATTGTGTTCATTTTTGTCTTAAATAATTTTCCAAATTTTCAAGAGCTCTTGGAGAATTGGCCATTATAATTCTCATATAAACCACCTCACTTCACACTTAAATTTATAGATGGCAATTCCTCTTGGATCTGAAAGACTTGGAAGGACACGGGTCCGCAATATATTTTTTACGGATCCGGGTTTTGATTTTAAAACTTTTACGGATTCGGATCCAAACCCAGGTTCACATAATTCCGAATTCAAATACCCAAATCCGATTAATTTAAAAATATATATATATAATTTATGATATTTTATGAAGTTAATTGATAATTTTAACATGGATCCGATTAATTTTAATTATATTTTTGTGAATTTCAGTTTGGGTATATTTTAGTGAATTTCGAAAAGACCCGGGTTCGCAATATATTTTTTGCGGATCCAGATCATGATTATAAAGACTCGTACGGATCCGGATCCGGACCCAGATTCACATAATTTCGGATTCAGATACCCATATCTGATTAATTTAAAAAAAAACATCAAATATAATTTAGGATATTTTATGAAGTTAATTGATAATTTTAACATGGATCCGATTAATTTTAATTATATTTTAGTGAATTTCAGTTTGGGTATATTTTAGTGAATTTCAATTCATGATAATATAGGATTTTTCATGATGTTATTTGATAAATTTAAAATTTATTTTTTTTATGTGGGACCCGGATTCGAATCTGGATACCCGGACCCACATCGGGTATACCTGAGTCCGGATCCGGATAATTTTTCCAGGTCCGAACCTGAGAACTGAATATCATTTCCTGACCCTGACCCGGACCCGGGTCCGGGTCCAGATTTTTCCACCCTACTTAAATTAGATAGTTTTTATAAAGAGTATCATGCCCATATTCCAGTTGAACCATTCCCAAAATATAATACTCATTAAAACATATATTATCCTAAACTGTAATAGAGAGCACTTAGGGGATGACAAAATGAATTGCGAATCAAATTTGTATCAAATTCTAAACGAATCGAATTAAAATGTGATGAATTTGTATTCAATTCGTTTACTAAACAAATCTTAATATCAGAATTCGTATTCGATTCGTTTACTAAGCGAATCGAATATGAATATTCATTTAGTCATGATATTATTTAATGACATAATTTATCATAATTTATTTACATTAATTCTTCATAAATATATACATATGAAATACGTAATTAATATATTTACTAAAACAGGCTCACTAATTATCGATAATATTATTTTTCTTTGGTAATTAGCCATAACTACTCGAATCTTAATTGAAAAATAACAGTAAATAGTAAAAGAAAATAATAAAACGAATCCTACATGAATAAAAGAATCATTGAGTTTAAATTCGTATTCGATTTGTTTATTACATGAATAAATGAATTGTAACCCAAATTGCCATATCATCATAGAAATAGGTAAGGAGTAACCAACTCTATAATGCTTCATATGAATCACATATAATTTCAATTGTTTATTTTGAACTTAGATATTCAAATCTCTAGTTAGTTAGGTTGAATTTCCATTATGATAATTCGTTAGATACATGCTTTAATCACATTCCCCTCAATCAAGCCCGGTCGCGGTTCCGAAACTAACGTTTTCAGTTCCTCAAAAAGAGGAACCGGAACCGAATCACATAATCTCTCAAAAATTACATAATTTGGAATAAGTTTTAAAAACTTCAAGCTTGATTCAAAGTCACCCAAATCACCAAGGATTAGACTTGTTTCAGCCTCCATAAACCAAATTGCAAACTCCCTCTCCATTACATTCAATATAAATTCTGCCAATTTCATCACTTGCCAATCTTTTAGCCGTAGGGTAAAAATGGAACAAGAACTTTGCCAATGCCTCCTCCAGCAGACCAGAAGAATCAATTGGCCGCTTATAGAAATAGACAATGAGTACTTGAGATGTTCTCTCCAACAGGTCCAGCTCACAACATTATAGGCCATACATGAGACTAGTCCCGAACAACGGTTCGGTTTGGTTTCGAACCGGAACCGAACCGAACCGAACAGTTCCTTGTTTTACACTTGCCAAACCTGAACCGAATCAAATAATTCCGGTTCGTTTCCGGTTCCACTAGATTATTGAATCAGGAATCAAAACTGAACCAGACGGTTCCGGTTCGGTTCTGGTTTTTTTTTTAATTTTAATTTTTAATAATAATTTAAAAAAAAAATGAAATTGAAATTAAAAAATTTATTTAAAATTATTAATTTGAATTTAGATTATATTAAATTAAAAATACAATAAAAGAGCTTGAACTAGAAATTTTAAGAACTTAAGTTGCCTATGTATCCTCTAGGGGTAAAAAGAATCAAAGCTTACGTAGTTCCATTACATTTTAAAGATGGTTTCCCATTCTAATTATTTACTCATCAATCATCATCATTATCTGTGTCTATTGATCTTTCAGCTCCCGTTCCGCTTGCACGTATTGTCGAACAAGTCTTCAAAGTCATCAGGAGCATCTTATTATTGCATTAGATTAGCTCGGGTCTATTCATCCACACATGTTGTTGCTTCTAAAGTGTTTGGATGTAATGAAGACCGTCTCGCATTCAAAATATCACCTCATAAGGTGAAGGCTTGTTCAACTGCAACGGTTGAAACATGTGATGTCAGTACCTCCTTAGCAATAATTGATAAAACATGATAGACATTATGATGTCGGTTCCATCAGTCAAGTACTTGAAAATTTTTACACACTAAATTTTCAGGAGGAAACTCGAAATTGGTAGATAAATAATTATCTAATTTCGGGTTATTAGTCGTGTTATCCCTATATTTTTTATTTCGTTGTAGTAACCAACGATCACCTACGCCAAGTCTTGAATGTATTACGGGTTCACTACTAGATTGTCCTAATGATTACAAGTTATATCTACTAACATAATCATTAAATAAATCTATTAAATCAATTTTTATTTTATCTATTATTTTTATGTATAGTAAGTCTGTAAGCCACTATTCAAACATTCTAATTTAAATTTACGATAAAAAAATATGGCAATAAGATAAAACAATGAAATGTCTTTAAAATAAATCAATATTTTCCTCTTCATAAAATCAATAGCTTCAATTAAAACAATATCATTAACATCAGAACTTTCAGTATGCTCATATAGAGTACCAGTAATATTCAAACATTCAACAAGAAATAAATTTATTGTAGGATAATAAACTCCGCTAAAAGCATTAGTAGCATCATTAAAAAAATTTCACAAATATCTCATTGACCAGGCAAAAATGTTATATGTTGAACATATTGGGAAAAAAAACTACATAATACATCTTTGTATTGAAAAACTTGGAGTTAAAAGAAAATAAGTTGAATTCCAATAAGTTGGAACATCTCGTGAAAATTTTACAGATTTAACACCATTTAATTTACAAAACTTGGCCAATTCTCTCCTAAATTGAGAATATGACCAAATATAATTATGTGCAATCTTAATAGGATCAATGTGATGTTCTAAAAAATTCAGACCATCTTGAACACATAAAATAAAGACATGACATGTGCAACGAAAATGAAAAAATCGACCCCCCAAATTTCGTTGTCATATTTCTTTGAAATCTCTAATTGATACAGTATTTGTAGATATATTGTCAAAACCAATTGTTAAAATTTTATCTAATAAACCATATTCATCAAAAATTATTTTAATCATTCTATAAATATTTTGTGCAGTCTGTTGCTCATCAAAAACTCTAAATGCAATAAATCATTTTTGTATGTTCCATGATGCATCAATCCAATGATAAGTCACACACATGTATGAGTGTGTTTTGCAATGATCACTCCAAATATCAGAACAAATAGAAAGACGACCATTATTATCTTTAAATATTTTATTTAGAATAATTTTAGCATCTTTGTATAATTTAAAAACTTGACGTTTTATTGTATTCCTAGTCATTTTACAATGAGCAGGATTTAAAGCATTTCAAACATAATTAGTAAAAGTATTTTTTTTCACCAAAACTTAAAAAAGATGTGTCATACAAGTAAATTTAGCAAATTCTTCTATATTTTTAGCATCAGAATATTTAAATAAATCTAAAAAACTCGTACCTCTACTAGATGAAGTGTACCTGCCCATTTGAGTTTGTGTTATATTAAGTTTAATTTCAGCGACATGATGTATATCCAAAAGCTTGTTCATATTGTTATAGCCGCTAGTAAATTTGTAAGATACACCACAATGTTGCATATTGATATTGAACCTTCATTTTTCACTCTCGATTAAATGAAAATGAATTTTGAAAATATCGGAAGATCGAGACTTAACTTCTCTTATCCGTGTACCGATACTTTGGTCGCTCTCTTGGACATAATGTTCTCAGATGAATTTTCCATTTTTTGTTAATCTTGAAGAATTACAAATTTAAATAAATATGAAAAATTGAAATTGAGAGAATTAAAGAAATTGAGAATTGAAATCGTTTAACCGTTGGAATCGGGCGGTTCTAACAGTTTGAACCCGAACCGATGGAACCGCTTGATTCCGTTCAGTTCGGTTAGGGTCGAACTATAACCGAACCAAACAAATTGATTTTGGTTTTAGTTCCGGAACTGTTTTGAACCAGAACTGACTGGATCCATTCGATTCTATTCCAATTCAATTTCGATTACGAATTGGAACTGTGACCGGATCTACCTGAAACCTAATCGGTGAAATCACTCATGTTACACAAGCGCACATATCGTTCAAGTAATATAAAATGTATCGATCCCACGAGGACTTAATACCTTAGCTATCAAATTATGAAGTTAAATGTTTACAAGTACCTAATAGATTGGTTTGTTGATTGGATAATGATTTTAAACTTAAAGACAAGTAATTAAAACAGTACGAAAGTGAATTAAAGGTAAAATAAATATTATAAAACTATCTAGGGTTGTTAATCCTTACAATATCTTTTAAAGATGAATTGGTTATCTCATGTTTGTACAATATATCGGTTTATTAACCTGGAATACGAAAATATGCAAAAGCCTCTGTTGATGGCCAGATGCAAACACCCAAATAACCCAATTAATCATATGTCTATGTCAACCAAGTTACCTGAATTCATTAGGATTAAGTTCCAATTGTAGCTACCCCCGCCCGATAGGTATATGTTGTTGGGTTTTTTAGGTCAAACCAAGATCAATTAAGCAATGAAATGTGCGAATACAACAAAGTAAAGTAGCGGAAAATACTCACTTTGATTGGCTAAGTGGATGCGTTGAACAACAAAATTTTGCGCCTTGATGTATTCGGCCAAGCCCTCCTTTTGTTGATCTTCAAGCTCCAAGCTTTGAGTGTTGATTCAAAGCTCAATGGTTGGTTTCCTTATCACCTTTGAATGATCTCTTTAGTGTGCTAGCACATGGAAAAATTTACAACAAATTGTTTCCTTATTCTTGTATATGTCTCGGCCAAGCCAAGAATTTTGAGAGGAAAAATGGCACAATGCCGAGAGTGAGGGAGAGAAGAGAGATGAGTGTGTTGTGTGTTGATTTCAAAAATCAAGTAATGATATACCAAATATTTGGTATTAGTCATTCAATTCTTACACAAATTTGGTGTGTTGGACAAGTTATCACCCAACCCACCAAAACCCATCAACATAAAGTGACTATGTGATGTGAGTTGTGATGTGACTTGTGGGCTCCACTAGATTCAAAATCCGAGTGGACCCGCAACACATCACGGGTTCGGGTTCGCTAATTCTGAATTAACAACAATTTCCAAAATTGCCCTCACCCATCTAATATCTATCCGATATACATTATTCATACATCATATCCATGTATTCACACAAAACATGTTATCAATCAATCTAATCCAATTAATTAATCTTTGATTAGTGAGCATCCAATATTCAAACAACGATTTGATTTGCGCGAGTCCAACTCGTTTTAAGAATAAGTACTAAAAGTACGAATTCTTGAATTATATCAAACTACAATATTAAATCCAATTTAATTCCTATTCAATACTAATTCTATATTTAATTCCAAATTAAATAATTACACTTTATTAATGAGCCTTTGCGACTTAGATTCTAAATCTAATCTTAACGGGTCTCAAAGCCCAATTAACATCCAATGTCTATTTAATTAAAGTCCAATGGGCTTTCAATTAATTTATAAGGCATGGACTTTGGCAACCAAAGCCCAATAAGGAATCACCTTTTGCCAAAAATCAATTTAGGCCCATTAGGCCCAATTAAATTTTAAAGGCCCAATTAAATTATATTTGGACTTTATGGAAATGGTTTAGGCCCAATTGGATCCAACCAATTAGCCTAAACCAAACTTGGCCCAACCAATCCCATTAAGCCCAAATACAACATTTTAGCCCAATTCCAAATTTAGCCCAACTAATTAAATTCCAATATTCCAAATATCATAATTTAATCAATTAAAGTGTATTAGCCATAATTAATTATTTAAATAAACATTTCCAAAATACCAATTTACATAATTAATCATGCTCTAATTAATCAACTCATGTCCAACATAAATTGAAGTAAAATCAATCCCAAGATGCTCTTAAGCTCTCAACAATTAGGGAATTTTTGTATCAATTTTGATTTCAATCCAATTAAATCACAAATTAATATATCCCATGCATTTTAAACATATCCAATTGTCTAAAATTCAAAAATCACAAAGAGCTAGGGTTTCATCACATTCGGCCAAGCATAAGGAATTTGAGGAAATTTTATCCAATTCAATTTCTCAATTCCTAAGATGCACAAATCTAATTTAACATCATCCAAGCTCAACCAAATCATCAATTTGAAGAAATCATGCTCAAATCACAAAATCCCAAATTAAAGTTAAGAACCCTAATTCAATTTCATGCTTAATAACCGCTCTGATACCATTGTTGGGTTTTCTAGTTCAAACCAAGATCAATTAAGCAATGAAATGTGCGAATACAACATAGTAAAGTAGCGGAAAATATTCACTTTGATCGGCTAAGTGGATGCGTTGAACAACAAAATTTTGCTCCTTGATGTGTTCGGCCAAGCCCTCCTTTTGTTGATATTCAAGTTCCAAGCTTTGAGTGTTGATTCCAAGCTCAAGGTTTGGTTTCCCTATCACGTTTGAATGATCTCTTTAGTGTGCTAGCACTTGGAAAAATTTGCAACAAATTATTTCCTTATTCTTGTATATGTCTCGGCCAAGCCAAGAATTTTGAGAGGAAAAATGGCACAATGCCGAGAGTGAGGGAGAGAAGAGAGATGAGTGTGTTGTGTGTTGATTTCAAAAATCCAGTAATGATATACCAAATATTTGGTATTAGTCATTCAATTCTTACACAAATTTGGTGTGTTGGACAAGTTATCACCAACCCACCAAAACCCATCAACATAAAGTGACTAGGTGATGTGACTTGTGATGTGACTTATGGGCCCCACTAGATTCAAAATCTGAGTGGGCCCGCAACACATCCGGGCTCGGTTTGCTAATTCCGAATTAATGAATTTTCCGTTACGACGTAATTAAATCAAATTTAATTAAATAATTATGCCTAGTAAAATTACTATTCACATCGCTTGCGAATTAATTCTAAATTAATTCGTTCGCCCGAATTAAAATCCAATTTTAATTCCCCGTCGAAATCTAATTTCGTATAATATATCGAATATATTATTTTATCGATTAATTCCAAATTAATCGTTCTATCTCTTTAAATAGAATTTTATCCCAGATAAAATTTCTCTGTAATTAATCCTAGATTAATTTTCTCTCTCATCTAATTAATCCCAGATTAATTATGTTCGAGTCATACGTCATCGGTGAATCTTCGGGAAGCGACCCATGAGATCCATGGATATGTTGGCAGTAAATCCGGTCGTCGGACTATCCGAACACGTATGTACCTAGTACTATGTTTTTACCGATTTACGAGACATGGTTGGCTTCTAGCAAGCACCGTGCCTACCCAATTATCCAGAAATATTCTTAATGGAATATATAATCTGTATCAGGCGTAATATACGTAGTATTGCATATTGCGATCCAGTATCAGATGTCACGTGCTAGGCCTAGGGCTGGAATTGTGTTTGCCCTATACGAAGCACATATCGGATCTCTGGTAACCAGTCTCTATAATCGGATAGACATGACCTAGTCATATTATCCCGATGACTGCTGTACTTAAGAGTACTAGTTTCGTATCCTACGTGATCATCATCTCACTGAAGTGATACTTCCATCTTGACATCACACCCAATACACTACGATTCTCAATATACCTAGAAGAGGCGTACACATAACCTGTTAAAGCCCTGGACGACCAAAACCAAAGTATACTGATTGTCGCAAGTATTAGCGATGCAAGTCTCAGGTTAAGACCAAATACACCTACCCTGATTCGGACTTCCATAGACACATAGTCATACTACCAATGGAATTCTGAGGGGTCTATCTAGAGCGAAGCTGTTTCCGTACCATCAGTAAACACAAACTCATATCACACTTGCATAAGTATCCAATACTTAAATATATGAGAACTATGTTGTTATGCTCCCACAACGCGCATAAGTGCAATACTAGTCTATTTCGCATTATCGATGTCCAATCTCGATAATATTACGACTAGGGATATTTTAATTATTAAACCTTAATGGATTAATACTGTCTCATATCTTATTAATCTGGAACTAATCATATGGACTTTTATCATTTATTAATCTTGGTAATCCAATTACAAATGATAAAAGAGCAATTTCCTTTGTCACATAGTTAATTTGTACAACAATACCCTGTTCTGTACAAATAGTGATGCTATGGGTCATAATTGTCCAACAATCTCACACTTGGCCTATAGCCAATCACTCAAGTGTCCTACACCTGAACTATGTACGGGTCGCTCAAACTTCTGCTGAGAAACAGCTTTCGTCAGCGGATTTGCAATGCTATCATCTGATGCGATTTATTCGATCATCACATCGCCACGATGTATGATCCGAACGAATCAGATGAATAATTGAAGTATGTACTTGGATCGTTGATGAGACCATTAATTCTTTAGCCTGTGCTGTAGCTTAGCTCAGCTACTAACAGAACTACTCCTAATCCAATTATGATTATATTGATCCAAAGTGCTTCTATTGCTGCCTCAGCTGCAGTAATATTCCGCTTTTGTTATTTATTCGGTAACAGTATCTTTCTTGGAAATTTCCAGCTCACTGTTTTGTTATTCAAACTATATAGTACCCTTATTGCGACTTACAGTCGTTATTGTCGGTTTGGAAACTTGCAATGGTGAACCCAGTCACTTCAAGTTCTCCTTCTCCATATATAAGAAAGCATCCATAGTTCATCTAAGATACTTAAGGATGTTCTTAACATCAATCCAGTGACTATCACATTGATTTCCTGATTGTGATTCTATATGCTCAAAGCATATGAGACACCAGGTCACATATATATCTTTCATTGTATGAGTCCTCGGAGAGTGCCAACAACTTTTAGATCTATCCCAGTAGATCCTTATTCCTAGAGTAAAGGTTGTCTCTCCAAGTATTATATGGAGAATTTTCATGAAAGCCAAGCTTTCACCAATTGTATTATGGGAATGCCATTTCCAAGAATGATATGATCATCATTATATAGGACAATCACTTTATGTGCGCTCCCACTAACCTCCTTATATACACAAGAATCATTTTCGTTTTGAATTAAATCATATACCATTATGATTACATCAGAATGCTGGTTCCAAGAACGCAATGCTTGCATCAATCCATAAATGGATCAATTTAACTTGCAAACCTAGTTTGCATGTTTTGGTACGAAAAAACCGTTAGGATGTTGTAAACGTCCTCCAAAAGGTTTTCGTTTAAGGAAAGTATTTTTGACGTTCAGCTGCCATATTTCATGAATGAAACATGCAGCATTAGCAAGCATTATCCAAATGGATTTAATCATGGCAACAGGTAAAAGGTTTCGTCGTAATCAACACAATGTTGATAGCGATACCTTTTCGTTACAAGCCTAGCTTTTTACGTTTGTATGTTGCCATCCATGTATGTCTTCCTTGAAGACTCATTTAGTACCAATAGGCACAATGCCTTCCGGTACAACAACCAGTGTCCAAACTTGGTTGGTATACATGGAATCCATTTCGGATTTCATGACACTTTGTCATGAAAGGAGTCAATACCTTTTATCATTTCCTCATTCGTAGCCAGTTCGTATTCCTTAATAAGATTGACATCTTCATTAGGTGAGATCAGAAACCCATACCTCCCAGGTTGTTTTCTGACTCTCTCCGACTTACGCGGTTCTTGTGTATTTGAATATTGTGGTACAGTTTCATCACTGATGAACTATTTGTGTTCCATTAAGGAATCGGTGCCTGGAATTGTATTACTCCGATTTTCATCGAGGTTTACTTTCCTCCCACTTACCACTGCATATAGGAATTCCTCTTAGGAATACCGCATGGAGAGAAACAATTACATTGTTCTCTTGTGAGTTGTATAAGTACTATACTTTGGTTTCCCTAGGATAACCTATAAATTAGGCACTTATCCGATTTGGGTTCTAGTTTGGTATCATCCAAACATATGCCCAGCATTCCCAAATCTTCAGGAATGAGAAAACCCGGTTTCTTTCCTGTTCGTATCTAATATGAAGTCTGTCTAACAGATTTTCATGGAACCTTATTCAAAATAAGTATTGCACTGTTTAATGCGTATCCCTAGAAGGAAAATGGTAGCTCAGAGCGACTCATAATTAACCACCATGTCAACAAAGTTCGGTTTCTCTGTTCAGACCACACCATCAAATGAGGTGTTCTGATAGGAGTCCTTTATGAAAGAATACTATATTCTTTCAAATAATTGAGAAATTTATCGCTTAAGTATTTTCACTACGGTCTAACCATGACGGTTTAATACTTTAGCCGGTCTGTCTGTTTACTTCGAGTTGAAACTCTAAAAGTTTCTGACTTGTGTTTCATAAGATACACATAACCATAACGCGATGCCACATCCGTAAAGGTTACGAAGTATTCATATCACCTCTAGCATAGCTAGATATGGGCCCACTTACGTCACTATGAACGAGGGCTAACTGATCGGTGGCACTTGTACTTTTACCAAGTAAAAGTGTGTTTGTTTTAGGCACTTTGCCTAATAAACTAGATTCGTAGACTTCATTTGATTAGAATCGAATCTGTCATAGTACCCACTCTTCGAAAGTATGGATATACGAGTCTTGTTAATGTGTCCCAGACAACAAGCCACATATAAGTCTCATCTGATTAATTCAGTTTGAGCTATTTGTTTGTCATGTTTTACGTTTGAGATTCATTTATATTCAAAATATAAATATTGTTATTCACATCTAATGTGTTTATCTCAATATCATTTATAAAATAAAACACTTAGTGTTCTAGAATATAAATGTATACCCGCAATAGGATATAAACTTAGATATAGAGATAATGTTTCTAGTCAAACTAGGTACATTAAACAGTTTCCTAATTTAAGTACATACCCAAAGGGTAGTTCCTAAATTTAGGATTTTCTACGGTTTTTTAAAACAGCGGACTCTCGTCCCGTTTATGACTCGCAGGTCGATCTCAACTGAAGCCAGTCTCCTGCTAATCAGCATATTCGCACATCAGGTTGGATAATATGACCCATAGCGTCACTATTTGCACACAATCATTGTGTTGTTGTAGCAAATTAACTATGTAATAAGGAAATTGCACTCTCATCATTTGTGATTAGATCACCATAGATATATAAATGAAGAGAGGTCCCTATGATTAGTTCCTGGATTGAGATGATATGAGACAGTATCAGTCCACGAAGGATTAATCATTAAATATCCCTAGCCGTAGTATTATCGAGACTGGACATCGATAATGCGGAATAGGCTAGTATTGCACGTGTGCGTTGTGAGGGCACAACGACATAGTTCTCATATATATAAGTATTGGATACTTATGCAAGTGCGATAGGAGGTCGTGTTTCTCCGATGGTACGGGAAACAGCTTCGCTCTGGATAGACCCCGCGGAATCCCATTGGTAGTATGTCTGCGTGTCTATGGGAGGCCGCATCAGGGTAGGGTATATGATCTTAACCGAGACTTGCATCGCTAGTACTTGCGACAATCGGTAAACTTTGGTTTTGGTGGTTGGGGGACCTAAACTGGTTCTGTGTTCACCTCTTGGGTTATCAGGAATCGGAGTGTACTGGGTGTGATGTCAAGATGGAAGTGTCACTTCAGACATATGGAGTTGATGATCACGCAGGATACAGAACTAGTGCTCTATAAAAGGTTGCAACCGTCGGGACAATATGACTAGGTCAGTATTGCCCGATTTAAAGAGACTAGTTGCTTGATGTCCGATATATGTTTCGTACGGGGCAGACACATTTCCAGCCCCAGGGCCTAACATGTGATCGTCCGATACTGGATCGATATACGCAATACAATACAATTGTATACTACGCTTGATATAGATCTTAATATTCTTATTAGGATATGTCCGGAGATTGGGTAGACTTGGTGCTTTGCTAGGAGTCGACCTTGTCTCGTAAATCGGTAGTAGAACGTAGTACTTGGTACGTACGTGATTCGGATACTCCGACGACCGTATTTACTGCCAACTTATCCGGAGATCTCATGGGTCGCTTCCCGATAATCCACCGATGACGCACAACTCGCACTCTTGAATAATCTGGGATTATATAGAAGAGAGAGAGGAATTAATCTAGGATTAATTACGGAGATATTTTATCTAGGATAAAATATCGTAGAGAGAGATAACGATTAATTTGGAATTAATCAATAAAATAATATTTCGATATATTAAACGAAATTAGATTTCGACGCGGAATTAAAATTAGATTTTAATTCTGGAGAACGAATTAATTTAGAATTAATTCGTTAGCGACGTGAATAGTGAATTCGCTAGGCGTAATCATTTAATTACGACGCGACGGAAAAATCGTTAAATTGGAATTAACGAACCCGAGCCCGAGTGTGATTGCGAGCGCATTCGTATTTCGAATTCGAGTGCGGCGACGCAAGTCACATCAAGCGTCAAATCAATCGTCACATCAAGCGTCAAATCAAGAGTCACTTTGAGTGATTGATTGATTTGATTAATTGATTGAGTGAAAGACACTCAACATGTCACTTTATTAAAGTTGATATAACTTGATGGACATTGATATTTGAGTGTGGAACACTCAAGCTTATTACATTCAATTTATTTGACTTTTTGAAAGTTAAATGAATTGGAAAATCATTTAATATTTTTGAAAAATATATAAACAAATGATTTACAACTTTTGTAATAACTTAACACATTTCTTTCTCTCTCATTTTGCTCTCTTCTCTCACGCCCAAAAAAGAAAACATTGGGACTGGTTTTGAACCAGAAAAACGTGAGCTTTAAGGGAAGCTAGAGTGGGTTTCATGGTGTGAAAATTCAAGTGCTAGCACACTTACGAGTCTTGCGAAGGTGGTAGGGAGGTTCGCCCATGAGCCGGGATCCATCGGACGAAGCTCGGAGCTCCGTTTCTCAGCTCAAAATTTTGATTTGGTGGACAGTGGACTGTTGCAGTGGCGTGAGCAAGGCAGTGCGTTTTTGGCCTTCATTCGTCTCCAAATCGACTCAACCGATCGATGTGAGTATTCCGCTATCTCCATTGATGTATTCATGCATGATTTTTCATTGCTTGTTTGATCTTGGGACCTTAATAAAAACCAACAATGGCATCAAGAGCTTAGGTTCAAGCATGAAATTTGTAGGGCTTAAAATTTGGGTAAATGTGATTTGAGCATGATTTGAATAAATTGATTGTTTGAGTATGCTTATAACATGTTTAATTTCATTTTGGTTGGACCAATTTGTTGAAAAATGATTTGGAATTATTTTCCCAAATACTTTACCTTGGCCGAATGGTATATTGATTTTGGATTCTTGGATTTTTGATTTTGATTCATTTGATGAGTTAGAATCATTTAGGTTGATGTTAATTTGAATCGAATTGGATTGGATTTGGAATTGAACAAAACCCCAAAATCTTCATGTTGGCCGAATAGGTTTATTGCCCTAATGTCTTGGTGTTTTTGGTTTTGTGACATTGGATGTGTATGAAATCAAATTGGATGGTGATTTTATGTCGATTGTAGGTTCGATTGGATCGAAACCGAATCGGGCACAAAATCACTCCTTGGCCGAGAACATAAAAGCATGTAAATGGGTTTGATTTTTCATTGTGTGTTGGACATATGATAATGAATTTAGTATGATTAATTGGACTAATTTAGTGTTTTGGAAATGTTGATTTAGTTGATTAATCATGTAATGCACTTTTGGTAATTAAATTGTGAAAATTGGATTTTTAGATTTAATTATTTGGGCCTAATTTTGGAAATTGGACTTTAAAGTTGTATTTGGGCCTATTGGACTTGATTTATCAAGTTTGGTTTAGGCCAAGTGGATTGGATCCAATTGGGCCTAAAACCTTAACCATAAAGCCCAAATGCGACTTAATGAACCTTTAAAGTTTAATTGGGCCTAATGGGCCAAGATTGATTATAGGCTTATGGGGTGGTAAATCCCGGATTGGACTTTGGTTATCGGTTTGACCCGAGTTGACCAAAAGTCCACGCTTAAGAAATCAATTAAAAGCCCATTGGACTTTAATTGAATTGACGTTGACGTTAATCGGTCTTTGAGATGCGTTACGATTAAATTGGAATTTAAATCGTGAAAGGTTTATTAACAAAGTGTAATGTTTAATTTGGAATTGAATAGTGAATTAGTATTAAGTACATGTTAAATTAGATTTAATAATGTAGTTTAATTAATTCATGAATTCGTACTTTAAGTACTTATTCGCAAAAACGAGTTTGACTCGAACAAAATCAAATCGTTGTTTGAACATTGGATGATCACTTAATTATCAGATTAATTAATTTGATTATATTGATTGATAGCATGCTTATGTGTGTGAATACGTGGTTGTGTTGAATGAATAATGAATATCGGATGGATATTAGATGGGTGGGCAATTTTAGAAATTGTTGTAATAAATTCGATTTATTAAATTGGACCTGCGTGTCCAGCCTTTTCACCTTCGTTCTCTTGTATTCTCTTCTCACCTATTCCCCTCTATGTATATGAGGTTTCTTTAGAAGTGTAGTGTAAACGGGTAGTAGTAATACTAGTGCTAGCTTGAGTGAGAAAGGGAGAGATTTGATCTAGGATCAATGTGTAAAGTATCCATCCGCATATCATTATTATTTATTTTCATACTCGCTTTATTATGTATTTAGAATGCATGTTTAAGGGTGTGTATGATGATGAGACCTTAACAAAGATAATTAAATTGGTAGCCAATTTGCACGCGAAAAAACCCTCGTTCTATATTAAGCGATTATCCTTCCATTGAATGATTCTTGTTCAAGATCAATTGGCATTGGTTTGTTGGCCAAAGTCAAGACCTTGTCAATTGGATGTATTTGAATCATGAGGGTTTTGTTCCACATCGGTGTCTTGTCCAAGTTGTGATTTGTTGGCCAAAGTCAAGATCACTTCTTGTCCAACGACATTGATTACGAAACTTTCCTTGTCAATGGGTCCCGCTTAACTGGAGTCATTAGGTTTGTTGTGCCAAAGCCAAGGCCTAGATGATTCGGAGGATAAGGTTAGGAAAATGTATTAGATACATTGGCATAAGTAATATGTTTAGGACTTGGATGTCCACCTAACCGGATCTAGGAATTGGATTGGATCCAATTGATCTGTGAGATCTACCTAGTTAAATAGCATACAGCTTGTTGGCCAAAGTCAAGGTTGTATGTTATTTAATAGGATCCTAGCCCACTAGGAAACACGGTTTCCCGAGTACTCCACAGAGGGTTAGAGGCTCGACGAAAAATAGTGGGAGGTAAGTATTGAATTTGCAACAATCGTTCAATTACTCGCTAAACACGCTCATTTATATTTTACTCGTCGTATTAATCAAAAGTATTAGTTGGACTAATATTTTATGTGTTTTAAAAATATATATATAGTTGGACTATATACAAACTTATTCAATATATAGTTGATTTTATAATTGGATTATAGTAATCAATATAATTGAATTAAAATGATAGTTGATTTATAATTGGATTATAGTATCAATATTAAATTATAGTTGATTAAATAATTGGATTATTGTAATCATTATAATAAATAGTACCTTATTAAAATTGATTAAATAGTTGGACTATTAAAATCAAGAAAGAATTGAAAGGTTGAATATTTAAAATATATAATCCTTGGGATTAATGTTTTAAATGATTTAATTTTCAATTGGGAATTAATAATAGGTTAATTATTTGATAAAATAACTTATTATGACTAAGCCCATAATTAAGCAAATAGTAGAGCATAAAATCTTTGGAAGATTTATTGATGATGACTTTAATGCTTAATTAATATACTTATAATAAATCTATCATTAGATTTAAAAGTATCAAAGTTTGCAATTGGGCATGTAGCACAAGGTGCACATCGTTTCGATATTCCGAAACCCAAGGCTTGGCCAAAGGTTTGTGAAATATTAATTGACATATCCCAAAGTGACTACCATTTGGATATGGAAGACACGAAGGAATTAAAGAAAGGGCGAGGCTCTAACTTTAAAAATATTTGTCAAAGTTATGTTCACAACTAGTATTAAAATTAGATTTTAAATACTTAGTGTGGTACATAAAATATATGTATGATGTTCAGAATCCGCTATGAGCTGGATACTGACTTCAAGCCGAGATTTCTCTGCAAATCGGAAAACGGGACGAAAGTCGCTGTTTCGACCGCAGATACCTAAATTTAGGAACTACCCTTCGGGTATGTACTTAAATTAGGAACTGTTATAATGTAACTAGTTTGACTAGAGACATTATCTCTATATCAGTGTTTAATCCATTCTGGATAAACCTTTATATTCTAGAACACTAGTGTTTCATTATATAAAGATGATACTGAGATAAATACATTAGATGTAAATAACAGAATTTATATTTTGAATATAAATAAAATCTCAAACATATAAAATGACAAATAAATAGCTCAAATTGATTTGATCAATAGAGACTTATTGTGGCATTGTTGTCTAGGACACAATTAAAGAAGACTCGTATATCCACACTTTTGAAGAGTGGGTACTAGGACTGATTTGACTATTCAAATAAGGTCTGCGAATCTAGTTTGTTAGGTGAAGTACCTAAAATACTATTTACTTTGTAATAGTAAAAGTGCCACCGATCTGTCAGCCCTATTCATGGTGAAGTATGTGGGCCCATATCTAGCTGGACTAGATGTGAACATGAATGTTTCGTGACCTTAACGGATGTAGCATCACGTTATGGTTTTGTGTTTCTTTTGAAGAATACAAATCGAAAACTTTAAAGTTTCGACACGAAGTAAACAAACAGATCGGCTATAGTATTATTCCACCACGGTAAGACCGTATTGGAAAATACTTAAGCAGTAAGTTTCATATATACATGAAAGATTACGGTATTCTTTCATATGAGGACTCCTCTCAAGACACGTCTGTTAGACGGTGTGTCCGAACTAAAACCGAATTTTGTTGGACATGATTAGGTTTATCACGAGTCGCTCTGAGCTACTATTTCCTTCTACAGGATATGTATTTACAGTGCAAAACTTATTTAGAATAAGGTTCCATGAAGATCTGTTTGACAGATATCATATAGGATATGAACAGGAAAGAAACAGGGTTTCTCATTCCTGATAATTTGGGTATGCCAGGCATAACGTTTGGATGATAACCAAACTAAAAGACCCAAGTTGGATAAGTGCCAATATAGGTATCCTAAGGGAAACCTATCTAAGAAACTAAGTACTATATACATGTCTCACATGAGAACAATTGATTGTTGCTCACCATGCGGTTTTCCTGAGAGGAATACCGATATCCAGTGGTCAGTGGGAGTATAGTGATACTCGATGAAAATCGCAAATAGTAGTAATACTGTTCAAGGCACGAAGTCCTTAATGGAACACAAACAGTTCATCAATAATGAATCTGTACCATTAATCTTCAAATACACAAGAACTTCGTAGATCGGATAGAGTCAGAAAACAACCTAGGGTATGGGTTTCTGATCTAACCTCATAAAGATGTCAATCTTATGAAGGTATATCCACCGACTACATTTTGAGAAAGTGATACGAGGTATCGACTCCCTATTATGGCAAAGTGCCATGAGTCCGAAATGGATTCCATGTATAACAGCTATTTCGGATACTAGTTGTTGTACCACAAGGCATTGTGCCTATTGGTACATTAAACGTCTTCAAGGAAGACATACATGGATGGCAACATACCAACGTACAAAGCTAGGCTTGTGACGGAAGGTATCGTTATCAACATCGTGTCAATAACGGTTCAACCTTTTGCTTGTTGCCATGGTAAATCCATTTTGAAGATGCTTGTTGATAACTGTATATTTCATTTATGAAATATGTCAGTTACAAATCAAAATCGCTTTCCTGAAAAGGAAACCTTTTGGAGAATGTTTATAACATTCTGACGATTTTGTATAACCGACAAACAAGGTTTGCGGGTTATTCGATCCATGTTTGGATTGAAGCAAGCATAAGGTTCTTGGAACTGACGTTTTGAAATAATCATAATGGTTTATGATTTAACTCAAAACGAAATATTCTTGTGTATATAAGGAGGTTAGTGGGGAGAGCGCACTGACATTGAAATTCCCATAAAGCAATTGGTGAAAGCTTGGCTTTCATAGATATTCTTTCATAGAAATTCTCCGTAGAATTCTGGGGAGGAGTACAACAACTTTATTCAAGGAATAAAGATCTACTGGGATAGATTTGGAGTTGTTAACACTCTCTGGGAAATTGTACATTTAAAATGTACTTGTATTGGTGTCTCATACGCTTAGAGCATATGGAATCACAATCGGTTCAATCCAAGTGATAGTCACTGGATTGAATTAAGAACATCTGTTAGTATCTCTGAGAACTAAAGATGCTATCTTAAACTATGGAGAAGGAGAACTTGAGTGACTGGGATCACTGCAGCAAGTTTCCAAACGATTAAATACTACGGTACTATAAAGTTTGAATAACGGGACAGTGAGCTGGAAATCTTCCAAGCAAGATAACTGTTGCCGAATAAACAACAAATGCGGATTATTGCTGCAGCTGAGGCAGCAATAGAAGTCTTTGGGTCGAAATAAATCTAATTAGATTAGATGTAGTTCTGATAGCAGCTGAGCTAGGCGTCAGCACAAGCTAAGGAATTAAAGGTCTCATCGACGATCCAGATATATACTTCTATATCATCTGATTCGTTCGGATCATACATCGTGGCGATTGTGATGATCGTATAAATCGCGTCAAACGATAATCATGCAAATCCACTGACGAAAACCTTTCTCAGCAATTTGAGCGAACCATACATAGTTCGGGTGTTGGACACTCGAGTGACTGGCTATGTGCCAAGTGGGAGATTGTTGGATAATATGACCCATAGCGTCACTATTTGTACAGATCATTGTGTTGTTGTAGCAAATTAACTATGTAATAAGGAAATTGCACTCTCATCATTTGTGATTAGATCACCATAGATATATAAATGAAGAGAGGTCCCTATGATTAGTTCCTGGATTGAGATGATATGAGACAGTATCAGTCCACGAAGGATTAATCATTAAATATCCCTAGCCGTAGTATTATCGAGACTGGACATCGATAATGCGGAATAGGCTAGTATTGCACTTGTGTGCGTTGTGAGGGCACAACGACATAGTTCTCATATATATAAGTATTGGATACTTATGCAAGTGCGATAGGAGGTCGTGTTTCTCCGATGGTACGGGAAACAGCTTCGCTCTGGATAGACCCCGCGGAATCCCATTGGTAGTATGTCTGCGTGTCTATGGGAGGCCGCATCAGGGTAGGTGTATATGATCTTAACCTGAGACTTGCATCGCTAGTACTTGCGACAATCGGTAAACTTTGGTTTGGTGGTTGGGGGACCTAAACTGGTTCTGTGTTCACCTCTTCTGGGTTTATCAGGAATCGTAGTGTACTGGGTGTGATGTCAAGATGGAAGTGTCACTTCAGACATATGGAGTTGATGATGCACGCAGAGGATACAGAACTAGTGCTCTATAAAAGGTTGCAACCGTCGGGACAATATGACTAGGTCAGTATTGCCCGATTTAAAGAGACTAGTTGCTTGATGTCCGATATATGTTTCGTACGGGGCAGACACATTTCCAGCCCCAGGCCTAACATGTGATCGTCCGATACTGGATCGATATACGCAATACAATACAATTGTATACTACGCTTGATATAGATCTTAATATTCTTATTAGGATATGTCCGGAGAATTGGGTAGACTTGGTGCTTTGCTAGGAGTCGACCTTGTCTCGTAAATCGGTAGAATGTAGTACTTGGTACGTACGTGATTCGGATACTCCGACGACCGTATTTACTGCCAACTTATCCGAGATCTCATGGGTCGCTTCCCGATAATCCACCGATGACGCACAACTCGCACTCTTGAATAATCTGGGATATATAGAAGAAGAGAGAGAGGAAATTAATCTAGGATTAATTACAGAGATATTTTATCTAGGATAAAATATGGTCTAGAGAGAGATAACGATTAATTTGGAATTAATCAATAAAATAATATATTCGATATATTAAACGAAATTAGATTTCGACGCGGAATTAAAATTAGATTTTAATTCGGGCGAACGAATTAATTTAGAATTAATTCGTTAGCGACGTGAATAGTGAATTCGCTAGGCGTAATCATTTAATTACGACGCGACGGAAAAATCGTTAAATTGGAATTAACGAACCGGAGCCCGAGTGTGATTGCGAGCGCATTCGTATTTCGAATTCGAGTGCGGCGACGCAAGTCACATCAAGCGTCAAATCAATCGTCACATCAAGCGTCAAATCAAAAGTCACTTTGAGTGATTGATTGATTTGATTAATTGATTGAGTGAAAGACACTCAACATGTCACTTTATTAAATGATATAACTTGATGGACATTGATATTTGAGTGTGGAACACTCAAGCTTATTACATTCAATTATTTGACTTTTTGAAAGTTAAATGAATTGGAAAATCATTTAATATTTTTTGAAAATATATAAACAATGATTTACAACTTTTGTAATAACTTAACATATTTCTTTCTCTCTCATTTTGCTCTCTTCTCTCACGCCCAAAACAGAAACATTGGGACTGGTTTTGAACCAGAAAAACGTGAGCTTAAGGGAAGCTAGAGTGGGTTTCATGGTGAAAATTCAAGTGCTAGCACACTTACGAGTCTTGCGAAGGTGGTAGGGAGGTTCGCCCATGAGCCGGGATCCATCGGACGAAGCTCGGAGCTCCGTTTCTCGAGCCAAATTCTGATTTGGTGGACAGTGGACTGTTGCAGTGGCGTGAGCAAGGCAGTGCGTTTTTGGCCTTCATTCGTCTCCAAATCGACTCAACCGATCGATGTGAGTATTCCGCTATCTCCATTGATGTATTCATGCATGATTTTTCATTGCTTGTTTGATCTTGGGACCTTAATAAAAACTAACAATCAGTACATATATTTATGTACCACATCTAGTATCAAAATCCAATTTTGAAACTAGTAGTGAACATGTTTATGACAAACATGCTTGAACCGGAGCCTTGCCCCCCTTACTTCCTTCATATCTGCCTTGTCCATACGACAGTCACGCTTCAGTGACCCCGTGCCACAGTTTAGGCAGACATCTGGATATTCCTTTGTCTTCCCAGAAGACTGTGATGAGTGCCTTTGCCCCTTTTAGAAGCTCTGGCTCTGCCTCCTTGAGCATAGCCATCAACTCTCAAGAGTTTACTCTTGATTCAAAATGAACCTGCCCTAACTTTCGGGTAGAGACTATAAGATCAAATCTTTGGTAGTCTCGGCTACGTAGGTAGGTAATGCCCAGCTAACCTAGCTGATCGATGTCAGCAATCATCTGCGACACCTAGTGCTCGACAGATGTACCATCTGAACATACACGAGCGAAAGAGCTTCTTTTGCAATTAGTACTTCTAAGATTTAAGAAATAGAATATGAAGATCTTTAATTCATCATCATGGTACAATGATCTAATCCTTAAATTTGACGACGGAATTAAAGAGTCATTGGGTAAGCATAACGGATTGAGCACCAAATTTATCATTACCATGAGTCTTCAAAAGCTCATGCTCCACTATTTGCTCAACTCCGGGCTTAGGCCAAGAGGTTGCTCTATCAAAATAGAGTAACTTCTCAGTTCCGAGGACTATCCTGAGGTTTTATTCCCAATCTGATGAAAATTAAAGCCGTTTAAAGACATTTTCACCATGATAATGTTCTAAACGCTAATCTTTCAGTTGTCTTGATTGCTATAGTCCAACTATCCAATCAACGATTTCAGGTACAATTAAATATAATGATTACTATAGTCTAACTATATAATCAACTATAATTTGATTGGTTAAAATTCAAATATATTGATTACTATAATCCAATTATATAATCAACTATAATTTGAAGTAGTTTGAATACAGGCAACTTAAATTAAAACAACAATTAAATATTAGTCCAACTAATATAGATTTAAATTAATGACGAAAAATTGAAATGAGCGCGTATTGGCAAGTATCTAAACGAAATTGCAAATTTAATACTTGCCTCCGACTATTTTTCGACGAGCCTCTAACCCTCTGTTGAGTACTCGGGAAACCTAGTTTCCTAGTGGGCTAGGATCCCGTTAAATAACACACAACCTTGACTTTGGCCAATAAGCTGTATGATATTTAACTAGGTAGATCTCTAAGATCAATTGGATCTCATCCAATTCCTAGATCCAATAGGTGGACATCCAAATCCGAAACATATATCTAATATATGCCAATATATCCAATATATTCCCTAACCCTTTTTCTCTGAATCAACTAAGCCTTGGCTTTGGCACAACAAGCTTAATGATTCCAGATAAGCGTGACCCATTGACCTTGGAAAGCTTCGTAATCGATGTCGATGGACAAGAAGTGATCTTGACTTTGGCCAACAAATCATAACTTGGACAAGACATGCGATATGGAACAAAGCCTTCATGATTCAAACACATCCGCGATGGACAAAGGTCTTGACTTTGGCCAACAAACCAGTGCCAATCTTGGATCTTGAGAGAGAATCACTCAATGAAAGGAAATCGCTTAATATTTATTGAGGGTTTTTAGCGTAATTGGCAACCAATTAATTATCTTTGATTAGGTCTCATCATACACCCTTAAACATGCATTCTAAAAGCATAATAAGGCGCGATAAATAAATTAATAATGATATGCAGATGGATATATAAAACATTTTGTTCCTAGAACAAATCTCTCCATTTCCTCTCTCCCGCTAGCACTATTCTTACTTCTACCCAATTACATAACACTTCTAAAGAAACCTCATTTATTGAGGGGAATAGGTGAGAAGAGAAATACAAAGAGTCAAGTGGTAATAGGCTGGACACGCAGGTCCAATTTAATAAATTCTAAATTTATTACAACAATTTCCAAAATTGCTCTCACTCATCTAATATCCATCTGATATACATTATTCATACATCACATCTATGTATTCACACAAGCATGTTATCAATCAATCTAATCCAATTAATTAATCTTTGATTAGTGAGCATCCATGTTCAAACAATGATTTGATTTGCGCGAGTCCAACTCGTTTTAAGAATAAGTACTCAAAGTACGAATTCTTGAATTATATCAAACACAATATTAAATCCAATTTAATTCGTATTCAATACTAATTCTATATTTAATTCCAAATTAAATAATTACACTTTATTAATGAGCCTTTGTGACTTAGATTCTAAATCTAATCTTAACGGGTCTCAAAGCCCAATTAACATCCAATGTCTATTTAATTAAAGGCCGATGGGCTTTCAATTAATTTATAAGGCATGGACTTTGGCAACCAAAGCCCAATAAGGAATCACCCTTTGCCAAAAATCAATTTAGGCCCATTAGGCCCAATTAAATTTTAAAGGCCCAATTAAATTATATTTGGACTTTATGTAAATGGTGTTAGGCCCCAATGGTTTTAGGCCCAAGTAAATTGATTAAATCAAACTTGGCCCAACCAAGCCCATTAAGCCCAAATACAACATTTTAGCCCAATTCCAAATTTAGCCCAACTAATTAAATTCCAATATTCCAAATATCATAATTTAATCAATTAAAGTGTATTAGCCATAATTAATTATTTAAATAACATTTCCAAAATACCAATTTACATAATTAATCATGCTCTAATTAATCAACTCATGTCCAACATAAATTGAAGTAAAATCAATCCCAAGATGCTCTTAAGCTCTCAACAATTAGGGAATTTTTGTATCAATTTTGATTTCAATCCAATTAAATCACAAATTAATATATCCCATGCATTTTAAACATATCCAATTGTCTAAAATTCAAAAATCACAAAGAGCTAGGGTTTCATCACATTCGGCCAAACATAAGGAATTTGGGGAAATTTTATCCAATTCAATTTCTCAATTCCTAAGATGCACAAATCTAATTTAACATCATCCAAGCTCAACCAAATCATCAATTTGAAGAAATCATGCTCAAATCACAAAATCGCAAATTAAAGTTTAAGAACCCTAATTCAATTTCATACTTAATAACCGCTCTGATACCATTGTTGGGTTTTCTAGGTCAAACCAAGATCAATTAAGCAATGAAATGTGTGAATACAACAAAGTAAAGTAGCGGAAAATACTCACTTTGATCAGCTAAGTGGATGCGTTGAACAACAAAATTTTGCTCCTTGATGTGTTCGGCCAAGCCCTCATTTTGTTGATCTTCAAGCTCCAAGCTTTGAGTGTTGATTCCAAGCTCAAGGGTTGGTTTCCTTATCACCTTTGAATGATCTCTTTAGTGTGCTAGCACTTGGAAAAATTTACAACCAATTGTTTCCTTATTCTTGTATAAGTCTCGGCCAAGCCAAGAATTTTGAGAGGAAAAATGGCACAATGCCGAGAGTGAGGGAGAGAAGAGAGATGAGTGTGTTGTGTGTTGATTTCAAAAATCAAGTAATGATATACCAAATATTTGGTATTAGTCATTCAATTCTTACACAAATTTGGTATGTTGGACAAGTTATCACCAACCCACAAAAACCCATCAACATAAAGTGACTAGGTGATGTGAGTTGTGATGTGACTTGTGGGCCCCACTAGATTCAAAATCAGAGTGGGCCCGCAACACATCCCGGGCTCGGGTTCGCTAATTCTAAATTAACGAATTTTCTTTTGCGACGTAATTAAATCAAATTTAGATAAATAATTATGCCTAGTAAAATTACTATTCTTGTCGCTTGCGAATTAATTCTAAATTAATTCGTTCGCCGGAATTAAAATCCAATTTTAATTCCGCGTCGAAATCTAATTTCGTATAATATATCGAATATATTATTTTATCGATTAATTCCAAATTAATCGTTCTCTCTCTTTAAATAGAATTTTATCCCATATAAAATTTCTCCGCAATTAATCCTAGATTAATTTTCTCTCTTATCTAATTAATCCCAGATTAATTATGTTCGAGTCATACGTCATCGGTGAATCTTCGGGAAGCGACCCATGAGATCCCTGGATATGTTGGCAGTAAATCCGGTCGTCGGACTATCCGAACACGTACGGACCTAGTTCTACGTTTTTACCGATTTACGAGACATGGTTGGCTTCTAGCAAAGCACCGTGCCTACCCAATTATCCAGAAATATTCTTAATGGAATATATAATCTGTATCAGGCGTTGTATACGTAGTATTGCGTACTGCGATCCAGTATCAGATGTCACGTGTTAGGCCTGGGGCTGGAATTGTGTCTGCCCCGTACGAAGCACATATCGGATCTCTGGTAACTAGTCTCTATAATCAAATAAACACGACCTAGTCATATTATCCCGATGACTGCAGTACTTAAGAGTACTAGTTCCTTATCCTACGTGATCATCATCTCCATATGACTGAAGTGATACTTCTATCTTGACATCACACCCATTACACTACGATTCTCAATATACCCAGAAGAGGCGTACACAGAACCTGTTAAAGCCCTGGGCGACCAAAACCAAAGTATACTGATTGTCGCAAGTATTAGCGATGCAAGTCTCAGGTTAAGACCAAATACACCTACCCTGATTCGGACTTCCATAGACACATATTCATACTACCAATGGAATTCTGAGGGGTCTATCCAGAGCGAAGCTGTTTCCGTACAATCGGTAAACACAACCTCCTATCACACTTGCATAAGTATCCAATACTTAAATATATGAGAACTATGTCATTATGTTCCCACAACACGCACAAGTGCAATACTAGTCTATTCCGCATTATCAATGTCCATTAATGATTAAACCTTAATGGATTAATATTGTCTCATATCTTATTAATTCGGAACAAAACATATGGACTTTTATCATTTATGTATCTTGGTAATCCAATTACAAATGATAAAAGAGCATTTTCCTTTGTCACATAGTTAATTTGTACAACAACACCATGTTCTGTACAAATAGTGATGCTATGGGTCATAATTATCCAACATAGAACACGTAAAGTAAAGAGAATGATAAATATTCCACATAATCCAAATTTTTATATTAAAAGTCTCACCTTTTCACCCAGCAGAATGAGATTACCTGCTCATGCTGAAAATGAAAACACACAAAATTTTATTAATTAAATAAAAAGAAAATACTAGAAAACTTAAATAAATATACAAGACACTTTCCTTTAGCTTTTCATGGTGAAATTCCTCCAAAAAAGCATGAAAAAATTACAAAGTTTAGCTTGGTATTTATAGGCAAATCTAAAGGCTTCCATCAATTTCTCCACCAATTGCTCCACCAAACATGACATCAAACATGGCACCAAACATGGCACCAAACATGACATCAAACATGGCACCAAACATGAAACCAAATCCTCAACGAAACATACAAGCATGTTTGGTGGAAGTTTGACAATTTTCATTTTTTATTTTATTATTTTTTTTTTTGTTTTGAAAATGACTTTAATAATTTCACATAACACACTTGCAAACGTTTTATCAATTTCCGTCATGAAAACTTCAGAATTCGAAATTATTATGAGCATCAAAATTATAGATCTTTGAGTCTTCTTTAATCTAGAACTTGAATCACCTCAATCTGATATCGGAGTAGAAAGTTATAGCCAAAATACGAAAATTACACAAAGTTGAAATTTCCGAAATTGTACTTCGTTAGAACGCCATTTCAAGTTTCCAATCTCCAAAATCCAAATGTCAAGTCCAGTTCTTGCCTTTATTTGTTCCATATTTCGTCCTGATTGATTCCATATAATCCTAATTTTATTTTATCTGCAAAATAAACTAAAACACATCAAAACGTTCATCAAACTCAAGAAACTATACAAAATATTAAGTAAAAAGAGCGGTAAATATTGATATATTTTCCGTTCATCACACCCCCAAACCTAATATTTTGCTAGTCCTCGAGCAAAACAACAAAATAAAATGCAGTAAACAATTAACATTAAACTAAGCCACTTTCATATGGATCACTGTTGCATTTAGCGTATGCAACAAGCCTTTAAACCCCTAGGTGTCCCTAGTGGACGAGTTGTAGTCTCTGTTGGACAATTATGACCCATAGCGTCACTATTTGTACAGATCACGGTGTTGTTGTACAAATTAACTATGTGACAAAGGAGATTGCACTCTGATCATTTGTGATTAGATCACCTAGATGTATAAATGATGAGAGGTCCCTGTGATTTGTTCCTGGACGGAGAATGATATGAGACAGTATCAGTCCACATAGGATAAATCATTAAATATCCCTAGTCAGAGTATTATCGAGATTGGACATCGAAAAATACGCAAAAGACTAGTATTACACTTGTGCGCGTTTGTGAGGGCACAACGACATAGTTCTCATATATTTGGGTATATGATACTCATGCAAGTGTAATAGGAGGTTGTGTTTTACCGATGGTATGGGAAACAGCTTCGCTCTGGATAAACCCCCCCGGAATCCCATTGGTAGTATGACTTGTGTCTATGGGAGTCTGCAATCAGGGTAGGTGTATTTGGTCTTAACCTGAGACTTGCACCGCTATATACATACGACAATCAATATACTTTAGTTGAGGTCGTCCAGGGCTTTAACCGGTTCTGTGTACGCCAATGCTGGGTATATTGAGAATCGTAGTGTGTTGGGTGTGATGTCAAGACGGAAGTGTCACTCCAGTCATATGGAGATGATGGTCACGTTGGATATGGAACTTGTTCTCTTAAATGCTCGAGCTATCGGGATATTATGACAAGGTCATGTATATCCGATTATAGAGACTAGTTGCTAGACATCCGATATGTGCTTCGTACGGGGCAGACACAATTCCAGCCCCAGGCCTAGCACGTGAACATCCGATACTGGACAGAAATACGCAATACTTAGGTATACTACGCTTGATATAGATCACATATTCCTATAAGGATATTTCTGGAGAATTGGGTAGGCATGGCGCTTTGCTAGAAGCCAACCTTGTCTTGTAAATCGGTACAAACGTAGTACGAGGTACTTACGTGTTCGGATAGTCCGACGACCGTATTTACTGCCAACATATCCGGGGATCTCATGGGTCACTTCCCGAAGATTCACCGATGATGTATGACTCGCACTTTATTAATCTGGGATTAATTAGAAGAGAGAGTAAATTAATCTGGGATTAATTACAGAGATATTTTATCTGGGATAAAATATTAATTAAAGAGAGAGAATGATTAATTTGGAATTAATCGATAAAATAATATACTCGATATATTATGTGAAGTTGGATTTCGACGCGGAATTAAAATTAGATTTTAATTCGGGTGAACGAATTAATTTAGAATTAATTCGTTAGGGACGTGAATAGTGATTTCGCTAGGCGTAATCATTTAATAATGACGCAACAGAAAATTCGTTAATTTAGAATTAGCTAACCCGAGCCCGGGATTATTTGCGAGCGCATTCGCATTTCGAATTCGAGTGCGGCACGCAAGTCAAATCAAGCGTCAAATCGTTAGTCACATCAAGCGTCAAATCACATGTCACTTTGAGTGATGTGACAATTTGATTGATTGATATGAGTGATTGATGTGGTAGTTGAAAAACATTAAAGGCATTTGCTTTTTGACTTTTGCTTTTTGCTTTTTGACTTTTGCTTTTTGATTTTTGGTAAATGGAAAATATTTTTTGTATTTGTTTTTGTTTTTGGAAAATAAAAATAAATATATAAGTAAAACATTTTCCTTCTCTCTCTCCTCACTTTTACGTTCTCTCATCTCCCTCTCTTTACCTCCTTCTTCCTTCACGGTTTGGAATCGTATTCCATCTTATTTTTCTGGTTTTGAACGCATGAAGAATAGAACAAAAGGAAGAAGAGAAGTGTTAGCACACACATGGGTTTATACTATGGTGATAGGGAAACGAACTCTAGAGCTTGGAACCATTTTGGAGCTTGAAGCTTGGAGCTTCCATGGAGTCTTCCATGGCCGATTTTGGAGCAACAAAACAGACCCCAACCGAGCACTATAGCAGCTCAAAGAGCTCACTGCCGAGCTTCAACAAGGAAGAAGAAATGGATTTTGTTCTTCGCATCCAAAACCGTTCAATGTGAGTTATGTTTCCGCCTCACTCCTTTGATGTATTCATGCGTTTTCTTGCTTGATTTCATGATCTTGGGACCTAATTAGAAACCAACAGTCTCGTGAGGGCTTACAGTGACGATACCCACAAACGTCAATCTAATGCACAGAAAAGCAAAAAGACAAGAGAAAATAGAATAAACAAGTTAGTGACTAAACAAGTGTAACGTCTTATCCAAGTTAATAGTTGTTTTCTTTCTTTATAAATTACCAAATAAGTAATTTCTTCTATTATTTTTACCATTCTTCATATACACAACCAACAAGGTATTAATCAAATCATTGTGCCCACAATATTCATAATTGTAGTTAAAAAGAGAGTAATATTTTTGTCTTAAAGTTATATCAGAATTCACACATTTTTTTTTGCAATGGATTATTTTTAATTTTTTTTACAATATCTTCAATCCATGTAGCGAGCTTTGGGCCAGTGACTCCAAAGCCAGTTGGCTTTAGGGCACTAGGTGTTAAAACACCTCTACAGACTTAATTACTCGGATTTCATATATCTTTTTTTTTCCATTGCTTTTTTAGATGCTTCCTCCAATTAAACTAGAGCACTGGATATTACAAACTTTTCACTTACAACTCATGGTCGTATGTTACCATGCATGTTGATAATACATGTCAACTGAGTATATGAAGATCCAATTTAGTCAGTATTATGGAGAATTCACAAATTAAATAATTCAAAAGGAAATAAACAAAAATTAACTTGTTACGAAATAGGTTGAGATACGTCTAAGGAGTGGAAATTCCTTACACATCTATCTCACACCAATTTCACATGATTAGTCAAGTTAAAAACACAAAATATTTTTAATTTTTTCTAAAATTTTTTTAAATTTTTTATGATTTTTTTGAAAAAATTTGACTAAAAATCGAAAAATAAAAACAAGATACTAGTCAACTATTCCCCTCCCCCAAACCTAAATGAGACATTATCCCCAATGTCTTAAAAAGTAGAAGAAGATAGAAACAGTACCTGGTTAGCTGAAATTCTACATCTAAAAAGAAAATTAAAGGTTAAGATCCAGATTTATCCGACACTTCTTACCACGATCATTATCAGACCAGTTTATCTTGGAAATGATAGGGTCAACTTGTGGTTCAAAGGCTAAAATTTGGTCAAATAAATCATTGGCAGTTTTGGCAGTGAATAGGATTTCTTTTACAGGTTTTGATACGAACCCATTTCTCAGGGCATCATCAAGAAACACACAAGAAAACCATAAAATCCATCAGCGTTAAACAGTCCAATCGGTTTCTGGTGTATGGTCAGGTTCGCCCAAGATAGTACTGTAAAAATTCCCTCCATCGTACCTAATTCACCTGGCGAAGCAATAAAAGCATCAGCACGATTAATCATTTCCACAAGTCATTCGGACATATATGGCACGATAAGTTCCTCTCTGTTTGATGGTCCTATCAGATTCGCCTCTGCCAAGGGTTTTGGGATGATTCCCTGAACTTGACTACCTCCTTCCTGTAGGCCCTTGAAACGTACCCCATTATTCCAAGATTTCCACCACCATATACTAGGTGCATATTCCTTTCAGCTATGACTCGACCCAATTCCTGTGCTGCCGTTACGAATTCTGGTTTAGAACCAGCATTAGTACCGCAAAACACACAAATGTTTACAACTCGTCTTCTTGAAGTTGCTTCCATTTTTTTTAATCTATTTTTTTTCAAGTCTGGATGCCTTCATGAGTGAATGATGAGTTGAATTTATAGAACCTGAAAAAGGGTGAGTAATAATAGCACTAGTACCTGTCAAATGACAATTATTAGCTAAACAGTAAAATATATCGTGAAAGTCAAAAAGTCTGGATCTTACGGAGAAAATAAAAGAAAATAACAAAACAAATAACAATTATTAGATAAATACAAAGAGATAATAATATTTACAAGAAGTAACAGCTTGAATGACTTCTACGCGTCAGTGACAAGCTTCCCATCCAATTTTCTTATAAATTGGCAAACAAGGTCTTTTAGAGTCAGATTTCTGAGACTTAAATGTTGTCTTTCTTTTTGGAATTACGTGATGCACAAATCCACTGGGATGCGTCTCAAGAGTCAATGATATGTCATCCAAAGACTCCTTACTCAAGCCATCCCTAATGAATTTAATTTGATCTTCACGGTTATCATACACCATTCCTAAAGAACGACAACGAGTATTACATGCCATGCGTGCACATTTATAGCAAACACCCATTCTTTTAGCTTTTCTCTTTTTAGCATAGGTGCTTCTTCCTAAACCATACAGATATGACATAAAAGAGTCATAGGACTGACCTGCCAATCAGACACGTGCTTCTATAATCCAACGAATGTCATTAGGAATACCTTTGATCATCAGAAGTCTCATTCGTTCCAAGCGAGCTTTGTAGACTTTCATCAGAGAGTTTTGAGGGAGAGAAGGAAAATGCTTGTGAAGATTTGTGACCGGCGTAAACACACACGTATAACGCAAGCGCACGTATCGTTCAAGTAGTATAAAAATATCGATCCCACGAGGACTTAATATCTAAACTATTAATTTTATGAGGTCAAATGATTACTAATCTAACAAGTTGATTGATTGATTTAAAATGGTGACGATTCTAAATTAAAAACAAGTAAATAAAATGGTTCGAAAGTAGGTTGGTGGAAATTCAAATTATAAAAACTATCCAGGGTTGTGATTTATTCCAATATTATTTAAAAGATGAAGTAGTTATCTTATAGTTGGGTAAAATATTGATTTATTAACCCGGAACACTAAATTATGTAAAAGCCTCTTCCGATGGTCAATTACAAATACCTAGTATAATCCAATTGAACCATATGTCTATGTCAACCAAATTACCTAGATTCATTAAGTTTGAGTTCCAATTATGGCTACCCCCACCCCCGCCCGCCAGGTATTTCCTATCCTGTAAGGAAATCTATTAAAGGTTTATCTATCCTCAAGGAAGATCGTGGGCTATTGAGTCTAAGGTCTTAAACTTAAAATCCCTATGTCTAGTTCATTTTAAGTTTACCTAATCAATTTTATTAATGGCCAGTTAATAAAAAGCATTAAGATTAAGACTCAATAAATAAATCTTTAAATTACCCAACCTATAATCTAACCCTTATAAAACAGTGATATTGAAATTCATCACAACCCCAGATAACTGGCTTAGTTACGACACATTTTACGGGTAGTAAAAACTTAATAAAATAAAAGACATAAAGTAAATTGCTGAAAATTAATACTGAAAAGTAAATTGCTGAAAAGTAAATAAAGTAAAAAGTAAAAGTAAAAAGTAAAAAGTAAAAAAATTAAAAATAAATTACTGAAAGTAAATTGTTGAAATTAAATAAAGTAAAAGTATAATAAAAGAGAATGCTGGGGTTAGAGGATCAACTTTTATTACTACTATTTTAGATATCTCCCTTAATATAATATATTAACTTTGCGTGATAATTACTAACCAGCCATATAGGCGGTATCCTGATTAAGTCAAATTAATAATTAATTACCAACCGACCAACCAGGCGGTATCCATATTAAGTCAGGTTAAAACCAATTTATAATTAATTACCAACCGACCAATATAGCGGTATCCCTCTTTTAAGTCAGGTTTTAAATAGTTTTTATATTATAATTAAGGGAGATTAATCTAAATAGTAATAATAAAAGCTTTACCTTTCACCCCAGCAAAGGAGAATTACCTCCTCATTGCTTGAAAAATAAAAACTGCAAAGTAAAGAAAGAAAATGTTGTGCGTAAAAGTAAATTGCGGAAAGTAAAAACTGAAAAGTAAAGAAAAGAAAGTGCGAAAGTGAAAATTAATTACTAAAAACTGTAAATAACTAAATTAGATACAATCTTCTTATTTATTCATTAAGAATTTCAAAGAAGAAAGTATGAATTTTACAAATTAAATGGCTTGGTATTTATAGGCAAAATTTTGCCTCCATCAAATCATCCACCAAATCAATTATTAATTGCTCCACTAATTACTCCACTAAATCCATAATTGCTCCACGAATTGCTTATCTTGTTGGGTGGTGATTTGATAATTTTTATTAATTATTTATTAATTAATATTTTGCTTTGAAAATGATTGATAATGACTTTTAATAATTACACACCACACACTTCTGGATAGTTCATCATTTCGGGTATGAAATCTTCCGAATTCGAAATTATTTTGTCTTTAAAAGTTGTAGATCTTTGAGTCTTCTTTAATCTGGAACTTGAATCAGCTCAATCCGATATCTGAGTAAAAAGTTATGCCCAAAATACGACAGATGCGCAAAACTGGAATTTCCAAAACTGCACTTCGTCAAAACGCCCTTTCAAGTTTCCAATCTCCAAAATTAAAATATAAGTCCAATAATTGCCATTATTTGACCCATATTTCATCCTAAATGATTTCATTGAGACCCGATATTATTTTATCTGCAAAATAAACTAAAACACATCAAAAAGTTCATTAAACCCGAGAAACTAAATAAAATATTAAGTTAAAGGGGCGGTAAATATTGATATTTTTCGCTCATCACACCCCCAAACCTAACATTTTGCTAGTCCTCGAGCAAAACAACAAAATAAAAATAAAATTAAACTAAGCCACTTTCGTAGGGATCACGGTTGCATTTAGCATATGCAATAAGCCTTTAAACCCCTAGGTGTCCCTAGTGGACGAGTTGTAGTCTCGTGAGGGTTTACAGCAATGATACCCACAACATTTTTACAAAAGTAAAAAGTTAGTTAAAACTAATGCACACAAAAGCAAAAAGACAAGCGAAAAGAGAATAAAGATGTTAGTGACTAATCAGGTGAAACTTCTACTCCAAGTTAGTAGTTGTTTTGTTTTATTTTAAATTACTGAATAAGTAAATTCTCCGATTTTTTTACCATTATTCATATACATGGCCAACAAAATATTAATCAATTTATTTTTGCCCACAACAGTCATAAGTGTAGTTGATAAGAGAGTAATATTTTTGTCCTAAAGTTCTATCAGATTTCACACCTTTTTGGAGCAATGAATAATTTTTCATTTTTCTGATTTTTCTTGATTTTTCTTTGATTTTTTCTCTATTTTTTATTTATATACAATATCTTCCATCTATGTAGCGAGTGTTGGGTCGGTGGCTCCCAAACCAGTTGGTTTTAGGGCACCAGGTGTTAAGACACCCCTACGGACTTAATTACTCAGACTTCAAATATATATATATTTTTTGTAGCATATTTGATCCATGTAACGAGCTTTGGGCCAGTGACTCCCAAACCAGTTGGCTTTAGGGCACTAGGTGTTAAAACACCCTTACAGACTTAATAACTCGGATCTCAGACGTTTTTTTTTTTTTTTTTTTTTTTTTTTTTTACTCCATTGCTTTTTGAGATGCTTCCTCCAATTAAACTAGAGCACTGAATATTACAAAATTTTCAATTTTAGCTCATGTCCGTATGTTACCATGTATTGAATAATATCTGTCAACTGAGCATATGAAGATTCATTTTAGTCAATTTTATGGAGAATTTAAAAATTTAAAATTCAAACAAAAAAAAAAAAAACAAAAATTAACTTGTTTCGAAATAGGTTTGAGATACGTCTCAGAAGTGGAAACTCCTTACTCAGCTACCTCTTACCAATTTCACATTTTTAGTCAGAATAAAAAACAAAAACGCAAAATATTTTTGTAATTTTTTAAAAAAATTTCATTTTTTTTTTTTGTATTTTTCGAAAAATTTTGAACTAAAAATAAAAATAACATACAAAGTAAAAAAACAAGGTACTGATCAACTAATTCCCTCCCCCAAACCTAAATGAGACATTGTCCCCAATGTCTTAAACAGTAAAATGAGAGTTAAGAAGGTTGTACCTGGTTAGCTAAAAATCTACAGGAAATTAAAGGTTAAGATCCAGATTAATCCTACGCCTCTTACCACGATATTCCTCGGACCAATTTATCTTTGAAAGGATAGGGTCAACTTGTGGTTCATAGGCTATGAGTTGGTCTATTAGATCCGGAGCGGTTCTGGCAGTAAAGAGGAGTTCTTTTAAAGGTTTTGATACGAACCCATTCTCTCCGAGCATCATCAAGAAACACACAAAGAAAATCATAAAACCCATCAACATTGAGCAATCCAAGCAGTTTCTGGTGTATGTTCAGGTTCGCCCAAGATAGTACTATAAAAATTTCCTCCAATGTGCCCAAGCCACCTGGCAAAGCAATAAAAGCATCAGCACGGTTAATCATTTCTACCAGTCGTTCAGACATACCTGGCACGATCAGTTCCTCTCCGTTTGATGATCCAATAAGATTTGCCTCTGCCAAGGGTTTTGGGATGATTCCCAAAACGTGACTGCCTCCTCCTGTACAACCTTTGAAACGATCCCCATAAGTCCAAGATTGCCTCCGCCATATATTAAATGCATATTCCTTGCAGCTAAGACTCGACCCAATTCATGTGCTTCTTCTATGTATTGTGGTTTAGTTCCAACACTACTACCGCAAAACACACAGATGTTTTCAACTCGTCTTCTTGAAGTAGCTTCCATTTTTTCTATGTGTTTCTTTCTCAAATCTGGATGCCTTCAAAAGTGCAATGACTGGCTGAATTTATAATACCTGAAAAGGGTGAGTAAAAATAGCACAAGTATCTTCCAGAGGACGATTAGTAGCGAAATATTATCGTGATAGTCAAAAAGGTCTGGATCATGTCGGAGAAAATTAAAAGAAAACAACAAAACAAATCACAATTATTAGGAAAAGACAAAGAGATATAATATATATAGGAATTTACAGCTTGATTAACGTCTATGCGTCAGGGACAAGCTTCCCATCCAATTTTCTTATAAATTGGCAAACAAGGTCTTTTTGAGTCAGATTCCCAAGACTTAACTGTTGTCTTTCTTTTTGAAATTGTGTATGTAATTTGCGAATGGCTATATGAACATATCCACTGGGATGCGTCTCAAGAGTTAAAGATATATCATCTAAAGACTCCTTACTCAAGCCATCCCTAATGAAGTTAAATTTGTCTTCGCGATTATCAGACACCATTCCTAAAGAACGACAACGAGTGTTGCAATTAAATCGTGCACATTTGAAATAAACACCCATTTGCTTAGCTCTACGTTTCTTTGCATATGTGCTTCTTCCTAAACTAGGCAGATGTGAAATAAAAGAGTCAGAAGACTCACCTGCCAATCGGACTCGTGCTTCAATTACCCAACGAATATCATTAGGAATACCATGGATCGTCAGTAGTCTCATTCGTTCCAAGCGAGCTTTGTAAACTTTCATGAGAGATTTTTGAGGGAGAGAAGGAAATTGCTTGCGAAGATTTGCGAGAGCTTCTTCTATCTTGAAATGACTAAACCTGCAAAAATTAAACACACAAAAATAAAACACACCAAATCACAATATATACACAAATTGCATGGGTTGCCTCCCTGCTAGCGCTAAGTTTAAAGTCGTCAACTAGACGTGTCTTCTTGAACGTTAGGCTAGATCTGAAAGTGTGACACTTTCTTTTTGTCGCTCAAATGATTCTTCCCAGTAGTGCTTGACACGCTTGTTTTTAACCTTGAAAGTTTTGTTAGCGTCAGGATCATGTATCTCAACGGCTCTATTTGGTAAAACTTTGGTGATCACAAATGGACCTGACCACCGTGATTTTGGCTTCCATGGGAAGAATTTCACCCTTGATTTGTTTAACAGTACCTTCTGCCCTGGTTCCAGTTGTATGCGCACTAACTTCTCATCATGTCGTTTCTTGCCATTTTCTTTGTACAATTTGGCATCCTCAAAAGGCTGATTGTGAAATTCCTCCAATTCGTTGAGCTGGTGGAAATTTTTCTCTTCTGTTGTTTGTAGAGCAAGAATTGGCTCTTTCAGTACGTAGTGCGCTTTATCTTCAGGCTCCATAGGTAATTGACATGCTTTAAGTTTGTCAGTAGAACTTTTTTTTTCATCAGAGTTTTGAACAGTACTGTGTATCACATCAAGTCTGAAACATTCCTCCTTCTTTTCATCATCTGGGAAATTCATGGCTTTGAAAACATTGAATGTTACTTCTTGGTCCTATACCCTCATGGTTAGTTCTCCTTTTTGTACATCAATAATGGTTCGACCTGTAGCCAAGAATGGTCTCCCAAGGATGATTGGCACGTCTGCGTCTTCCTCCATATCAAGGACAATAAAATCTGCTGGGAAAATGAATTTGTCAACCTTGACCAGCACATCCTCAACTACGCCTCTTGGAAATACGAGCGTTCTATCAGCAAGTTGCAGTGAGACTGAAGTTGGCATTGTTTCTCCAATCTGTAATTTCCTGAAAATAGAAAAAGGCATCAAGTTAACACTAGCACCTAAATCACATAAAGCCTTACCAAAGTTATGTTCTCCTATGACGCAAGGAACAGTGAAACTGCCAGGATCTTTCAACTTCGGGGGAAGTTTCCTCTGAATGATAGCGCTGCATTCTTCTGTTAATGCTACTGTCTCGTAATCTCCCAATCTCCGCTTTCGTGAAAGAATATCTTTCATGAATTTGGCATAGGTGGGCATTTGTTCCAACGCTTCTGCAAATGGAATGTTGATATGCAGCTTTTTGAAGATTTCCAGGAACCGAGAAAACTGCTTGTCCAATTTGTTCTTCTGAAGACGTTGAGGAAAAGGTGGAGGTGGAGTGATCTGTTCTTTTTCCTTTGCTTCTTTTTCCTCCATCTGTTGCTTTGTTTCTTTTGGAACTTCCTCAGCAGTTGAATTGACTCCAACATCTTTGTTGATTTCAGTACCACTTTTTAACATGATGGCATGACATTGCTCATTCCCCATGTTTCTTGGATTTGGCTCTGTGTTGCTAGGAAGGGTACCTGGCAGTCTGTAACTCTGAGCATTTGCCAGTTGTCCCATTTGATTCTCCAGTATTTTAATAGAAGCAGATTGACTTTGAATTAATGTTGTTTGAGCTTGAAACATAGCATCGTATTTTGCTTCTTGCTTTTTGAACATCTCTGCAAACCATTCTTTCATTTCTGGTTCATTTTCATGCTCCTGGCCTTTGTTCTGCTGGTGGAATCCAGGTGGTGGATAGTTTTGCTGTTGGCCTGAATTGTTGCTCCATGATAAATTAGGATGATTCCTCCACCCTGGGTTGTAGGTGTTGGAATATGGATTGTTCCCCTGTCTGTTGAAATTGTTGACATAATTCACCGTCTATTCATGTTGGTTTGGTTCTGGTGCTCCTCCATATGGTGAACTTGTGGTTCCAGCGATGTTCACAACTTGCGTGCTAAGTGTTTCTAGACATTTGCATATCTGATCCAGCCTGGTATTCACTGCTGTGTTTGCTCCAACTTCATAAATTCCTGCAATTCTTTGGATCATGCTTCTTTCTGTTGGTCACAAGGAATTGTTGTTGGCCATTTCTTCGATTAGGTCCCAGGCTTGATCTTCTCCTTTTGCCATTAAAGCTCCTCCAGCAGCAGCATCGATTGTGGTTTTCATTATTCCAGAAAGCCCATTATAGAATGTTTGGACTTGAAGCCATTTTGGAATCTCATGGTGAGGACATTTTCGGAGTAAATCTTTATACCTTTCCCAAGCTTCGCAGAGGGATTCTGAATCTTGTTGTACAAAGGATGTGATGTCATTCCTCAGCTTTCCGGTTCTGGCTGGTGGAAAGTACTTTGCAAGAAATTTGGTGGCTAAAGTGTTCCAAGTTGTGATAGAACCTGGTGGTAGTGAATGTAGCCAAGCTTTAGCTCTGTCCTTCAAGGAGTATGGAAAAACACGCAGTCTCATTGCTTCTTCAGCTTCTCTCGGTTGTAATTAAAAGTGCCGCAAACTTCCAGGATTTACTGATGTGGGCATTAGGATCTTCAGTTGTATTCCCCCAAATTGAACTGACTGCTGAATCATCTGAATGCATGTTTTGATGTCACATGTATTTGCTGGTAAGGGAGGAAGTACAATACAGGAAATGAGTCTGTCAACCATCGGAATGGTTCTGTCTCGAATGGGAATTGGTGGTGCAACAATCAAAGGTTCAGGTTCCATGTTGACTAAAGCTTCTTGGCCTTCTCGCCTTTCCCTTCTCAACTGTCTGATGGTTCTTTCAATTATGGGTCAAGCGATCGGATTTCAAAGCTTCTGGTTCGTCTCATGTAGTTTCTGAGAACCTGAAACACAAGAAAACAACGACAATAAGTAAAAAGAAATTAGATACAAGTAACGTATCTAACCCCTAAATTAATAGTGAAAGATAAATAAGTCCCCGGCAACGGCGCCAAAACTTGACCGGCGTAAACACACACGTATAACGCAAGCGCACGTATCGTTCAAGTAGTATAAAAATATCGATCCCACGAGGACTTAATATCTAAACTATTAATTTTATGAGGTCAAATGATTACTATATCTAACAAGTTGATTGATTGATTTAAAATGGTGACGATTCTAAATTTAAACAAGTAAATAAATAAAATGGTTCGAAAGCAGGTTGGTGGAAATTCAAATTATAAAAACTATCCAGGGTTGTGATTTATTCCAATATTATTTAAAGATGAAGTAGTTATCTTATAGTTGGGTAAAATTGATTTATTAACCTGGAACACTAAATTATGTAAAAGCCTCTTCTGATGGTCAATTACAAATACCTAGTATAATCCAATTGAACCATATGTCTATGTCAACCAAATTACCTAGATTCATTAAGTTTGAGTTCCAATTATGGCTACCCCCCGCCCGACAGGTATATTCCTATCCTGTAAGGAAATCTATTAAAGGGTTATCTATCCTCAAGGAAGATCGTGGGCTATTGAGTCTAAGGTCTTAAACTTAAAATCCCTATGTCTAGTTCATTTTAAGTTTACCTAATCAATTTTATTAATGGCCAGTTAATAAAAAGCATTAAGATTAAGACTCAATAAATAAATCTTTAAATTACCCAACCTATAATCTAACCCTTATAAAACAGTGATATTGAAATTCATCACAACCCCAGATAACTGGCTTAGTTACGACACATATTTACGGGTAGTAAAAACTTAAATAAAATAAAAGACATAAAGTAATTGCTGAAAATTAGAAAATACTGAAAAGTAAATTAAAACAAAAGTAAAAGAAAAAGATAAAAAAAAAAGTAAAAAAAAAAAGTAAAAAAAAAAAAAATAAAAAAAAAAAAATTAAAATAAAACTGAAAAAGATTAGATCTTTAAATTAAATAAAGTAATATAAATATGCTGGGGTTAGAGTATCAACTTATACTACATTTTAGATATCTCCCTAATATAATATATTAACTTTGCGTGATAATTACTACCAGCCATATAGGTGGTATCCTGATTAAGTCAAATTAATAATAATTACCAACCGACCAACCAGGCGGTATCCATATTAAGTCAGGTTAAAACCAATTTATAATTAATTACCAACCGACCAATATAGCGGTATCCCTTTTTAAGTCAGGTTTTAAATAGTTTTTATATTATAATTAAGGGAGATTAATCTAAATAGTAATAATAAAAGCTTTACCTTTCACCCCAGCAAAAGAGAATTACCTCCTCATTGCTTGAAAAATAAAAACTGCAAAAGTAAGAAAGAAATGTTGTGCGTAAAAATAAATTGCGGAAAGTAAAACTGAAAAGTAAAGAAAAGAAAGTGCGAAAGTGAAAATTAATTACTAAAAACTGTAAATAACTAAACTAGATACAATCTTCTTATTTATTCATTAAGAATTTCAAAGAAGAAAGTATGAATTTTACAAATGAAATGGCTTGGTATTTATAGGCAAAATTTTGCCTCCATCAAATCATCCACCAAATCAATTATTAATTGCTCCACTAATTACTCCACCAAATCCATAATTGCTCCACTAATTGCTTATCTTGTTGGGTGGTGATTTGATAATTTTTATTAATTATTTATTAATTAATATTTTGCTTTGAAAATGATTGATAATGACTTTTAATAATTACACACCACACACTTCTGGATAGTTCATCAATTTCGGGCATGAAATCTTCAGAATTTGAAATTATTGTCTTTAAAAGTTGTAATCTTTGAGTCTTCTTTAATCTGGAACTTGAATCAGCTCAATCCGATATCTGAGTAAAAAGTTATGCCCAAAATACGACAGATGCGCAAAACTGGAATTTCCAAAACTACACTTCGTCAAAACGCCCTTTCAAGTTTCCAATCTCCAAAATTAAAATATCAAGTCCAATAATTGCCATTATTTGACCCATATTCATCCTAAATGATTTCATTGAGACCCGATATTATTTTATCTGCAAAATAAACTAAAACACATCAAAAGTTCATTAAACCCGAGAAACTAAATAAAATATTAAGTTAAAGGGGCGGTAAATATTGATATATTTTCCACTCATCAATTTGCGAGAACGTCTTCCATCCTGAAATGTGACTTTACCTACAAAATAAACACACAAAAAATAAAACACACCAAATCTGAATATATATACAATTTACATGGGTTGCCTCCCTGCCAGCTCTAAGTTTAACGTCGTGAGCTAGACATGATTGCCTGAACGTTAGGCTGGATCTGAAAGTGTGACACTTTCTTTTTTCGCTGCAATGATTCTCCCCAGTAGTGTTTCACATGCTTACTTTTAACCTTGAATGTTTCATTAGAATTTAGATCATGTAACTCAACGGTTCTATCTGGTAAAACTTGAGTGATTAAGAATGGATCTGACCACCGTGATTTTAACCTTCCAGGGAAAAAATTTCAACCTTGATTTGCTGAACAATACCCGCTGCCCCGGTTTCAGTTGCATGCGCACTAACTTCTCATCATGTCTCATATTGGCCTTTTCTTTGTACAGTTTGGCATTCTCGAAAGGCTGTATATGGAATTCCTCCAATTCGTTGAGTTGGTGGAGTCTTTTCTCTTCATTTTCTTATAGTTCAAGATTTAACTTGTTCAGTGTGCAGTACGCTTTATCTTCAGTAGTTGACATACTTTAAGTTTGTAGGTTGAACTTTGCTTTTCATTTGGGTTCTAGATGATACTATCTCTCACATCAAGTCTGAAACATTCCTCATTCTTTTCATCATTCGGGAATTCCATGGCTTCGAAAATATTGAATTTTACATCTTGGTCCTGTACCCTCATTGTTAGTTCACCTTTTTGAACATCAATAATGGTTTGACCGGTAGCCAAGAATGGTCTCCCGAGGTTGATGGGCACATATTCGTCTTCCTCCATGTCAATGATAATAAAGTCTGCTGGGAGAATGAGTTTGTCGACTTTGGCCAGCACATCTTCAACTACACCTCTCAAAAATGTGAGCGAACTATCAGCAAGTTGCAGAGAGACTGAGGTGGACATTGCTTCTCCAATTTGTAGTTTCCTGTAAATGGAAAAAGGCATCAAGTTAACACTAGCACCTAAATCACATAGAGCCTTACCGAAGTTATGTTCTCCTATGATGTAAGGGATGGTGAAACTGCCAGGATCTTTCAATTTTGGGGGAAACTTCCTCTGAATGATGGCGCTGCATTCTTCTGTCAATGCTACTGTCTCGTAGTCTCCTAATCTCCACTTTCGTGAAAAAATATCTTTCATGAATTGCACATAGCTGGGCATTTGTTCCAATGCTTTTGCAAATGGAATGTTGATATGCAGTTTTTTGAAGATCTCCAGGAATCGAGCAAATTGTTTATCCAGTTTGTTTTTCTGGAGAGGCTATGGAAAATGTGGAGGTGGAGTGAATCTTTCTCGATTTTTTTCTTTTGCCTATTTTTCCTCCATCTGTGGTTTAGCTTCGCTGCTTTCTTTTGGAACTTCCTCAGTGGATGCATTGATTCCAACATTTTTGTTGATTTCAGTACAGCTTTTCAAAGTGTTGGCATGACATTGCTCCTTCCCCATGTTCTTTGAATTTGGTTCTGTGTAGCTAGGAAGGTTCCTTGCGGTCTGTGACTCTGAGCATTGGCCAGTTGTCCCATTTGATTCTCCAGTGCCTTCAAAGATGCTGTCTGGCTTTGAATTAAGCTGATTGGGATTGAAACATAGCATCATATGATGCTACTCGAGAGTCGTATTTTGCTTCTAGCTTTTTCAAGTGAGCCAGCACTTCTGTTATTCCTGATTCTTTTTCATACTCCTGGCCTTTATTTTTCTATTGGAATCCGGGTGGTGGATTGTTCATTTGCCCTAAATTGTTGCTCCATGCGAAATTAGGATGATTCCTCCACCCTGGGTTATAGGTGTTGGAATATGGATTGTTCCCCTGTTTGTTGAAATTGTTGACATAATTCACCGTCTCATCATGTTGGTTGTATGATTCTGCCTCTGGTGCTCCGCCATATAGAGAACTTGTGGATCCAGCATTAACCTTCATGTTAAGAGTTTCCATGAATTTTCATATCTGATCCAGCTTGGCATTCATTGCTATGTTGGCTCCAACTTCATAAATTCATGCGATTCGTTGAATCATGCTCTCATTTCTGTTGGCCACAAAGAATTGTTGTTGGACATTTCTTCAATTAAGTCTCAGGCCTGTTATTGGGTTTCAATCAAGTCCCAAGGATAATAAATCAAGCATAAAATTAGTTGAATACACATCAAATGAGGTGCGGAATAACTCACATTGATCGGTTGAGATGCAACGAAGATGAAGTGCGAACAGCCCTCTCCATGCTCGGCAGTGGCAGTGGGTCTCACAGCAGTCCACCATTTGGCTCCTCCAAGATACGGCCATTGATGTCCTTTGAAGCTCCAAGCTTGTGTCAAACTTCCATGCTCACGAACTCACTTCCCTATCACCTTAGTATGCCTCCTAGAGTGTGCTAGCACCTTGATCTTGCAACAAAATCAAGTCTTTCTCCTCTTGGACTCACGGTTTTGCTACAAAACCAGTGAAGAAACGTGAAGAAGAAGAGAGGAAAGAGAATAGAGTTTTGGCTCCAAAAGCCTAATACCGAAAATGAAGAGAGAGAGTGGAAAAAGAAAAAATGTAAAAGGTTTATTTATATTTTCCAAAAATAATAAACCATTTACCTTTTTCAATTTCAAAAAGGCAAAGTATTTAATGCCTTTCAATCACCTCACATCAACTCCCATCAATCAATCAAATGTCACATCACTCAAAGTGACATGTGATTTGACGCTTGATGTGACTTGCGATTTGACACTTGATTTGACTTGCGTGCCGCACTCAAATTCGAAATACGAATGCGCTCGCAAACAATCCCGGGCTCGGGTTCGCTAATTCCAAATTAACAAATTTTCTGTTGCGTCGTAATTAAATGATTACGCCTAGCGAAATCACTATTCACGTCGCTAACGAATTAATTCTAAATTAATTCGTTCGCCCGAATTAAAATCTAATTTTAATTCCGCGTCGAAATGCAATTTCGTTTAATATATCAAATATATTTATTTACCGATTAATTCCAAATTAATCGTTCTCTCTTTAAATGATATTTTATCCCAGATAAAATATCTCCGTAATTAATCCCAGATTAATTTTCTCTCTCATTAAATTAATCCCAGATTAATTAAAGTGCGAGTCATACGTCATCGGTGAATCTTCGGGGAGCGATCCATGAGATCTCTGGATATGTTGGAAGTAAATCGGGTCGTCGGACTATCCGAACACGTAAGTACCTCGTACTACGTTTACACCGATTCACAAGACAAGATTGGCTTCTAGCAAAGCGCCATGCCTACCCAATTCTCCAGAAACATGCTTACAGGAATAAGCGATCTATATCAGGCGTAGTATATATGGTTTTGCGTATTTCGATCCAGTATCGGATGATCACGTGCTAGGCCTGGGGCTGGAATTGTGTCTGCCCCGTACGAAGCACATGTCGGATGTCTGGTAACTAGTCTCTATATCGGATAACTATGACCTAGTTATATTATCCCGATGACTGCAGTACTTAAGAGAACCAGTACCGTATCCTACGTGACCATCATCTCCATATGACTGGAGTGACACTTCTGTCTTGACATCACACCCAACACACTACGATTCTCAATATACCCAGCATTAGCGTACACAGAACCGGTTAAAGCTCTGGACGACCTCAACCAAAGCATATTGATTGTCGTATGTATTAGCGGTGCAAGTCTCAGGTTAAGACCAAATGCACCTACCCTGATTCGGATTTCCATAGACAAATAGTCATACTACCAATGGAATTCTGATGGGTCTGATCCAGAGCGAAGCTGTTTCCCGTACCATCGGTAAAACACAACCTCCTATTACACTTGCATGAGTATCCTATACCCAAATATATGAGAACTATGATGTTGTGCCCTCACAACGCGCACACGTGTAATACTAGTCTTTTACGTATTTATCGATGTCCAATCTCTATAATACTCTGACTATGGATATTTAATGATTTATCCTTTGTGGACTGATACTGTCTCATATCATTCTCAGTCCAGGAACAAATCATATGGACCTCCTATCATTTATACATCTAGGTGATCTAATCACAAATGATAAGAGTGCAATCTTCTTTGTCACATAGTTAATTTGTACAACAACACCGTGATCTATACAAATAGTGACGCTATGGGTCATAATTGTCCAACAATCTACCACTTAGCCTATAGCCAGTCACTCGAGTGCTTGACACCCGAACTATGTACGGTTGGCTCAAATTACTGAGGAAAGGTTTTCGTCAGCGGATTTACGTGATTATCATCTCATGCGATTTATTCGATCATCACATCGCCACGATGTATGATCCGAACGAATCAGATGAATAGTCGAAGTATGTATCTGGATCGTTGATGAGACCATTAATTCTTTATCCTGTGCTGAAGCCTAGCTCAGCTGCTAACAGAACTATATCTAATCTAATTAGATTTGTTTATTGACCCAGAAGGTTTCTATTGCCGCCTCAACTGCAGCAATTAACCTGTAATTGTTGTATTTTCGGTAACAGTATCTTGCTTGGAAGATTTCCCGCTCACTGTACCGTTATTCTACTGTATAGTACCGTTTGCGACTTTTAGTCTTTTTATCGGTTTAGGAAACTTGCTACAGTGATCCCAGTCACTTCAAGTTCTCCATCTCCATGGACTAAGACAACATCCTTAGTTCTCTAAGATACTAACGGATGTTCTTAACATCAATCCAGTGACTATCACTTGGATTGGCCTGTTTGTGAATCCATATGCTCAAAGCGTATGAGACACCAGGTAGAGTACATTTTTCAATGTATGATTTTCTCGGAGAGTTTTTTTCGAAAGCCAAGCTTTCATCGATAGTTATTTTATGGGAATATCATTTCCAAGAAATGACGTATTATCATTATTTTATAGGACAACCACTGTCAGTGCGCTCCCACTAACCCTCTTATATACACAAGAATCTTTTCGTTTTGAATCAAATCATATACTATTATGATTACATCAAAACGATAATTCCTAGAACCAATGATTGCTTCAATCCAAACATGGATCGATTAACCTGCAAACCTTGTTTGCTAGTTTTTGTACGACAAAACCGTCAGGATGTTTTAAACATCCTTCAAAATGTTTCCTTTTCAGGAAAGCGATTTTCCGTCCAGCTGTCATATTTCATAAATGAAACATGCAGCTTTAGCAAGCATTATCCAAATGGATTTACCGTGGCAACCGGTAAAAGGTTGAATCGAAATCAAAACAATGTTGATAACGATACCTTTTCGTTAAAAGCCTAGCTTTACACGTTGGTATGTTCCCATCCATGTATGTCTTCCTTGAAGACTTATAAAGTACCAGTAGGCACAATGCCTTGCGGTACATCAACTAGTATCCAAACTTGTTGACATACATGGAATCCATTTCGGACTCATGGCACTTTGCCATAATAGGGAGTCGATACCTTGTATCACTTCCTTATACGTAGTTAGTTGGTATACCTCAAAATATTGACATCTTTACGAGGTGAGATCAGAAACCCATACCCCAGGTTGTTTTCTGAATCTCTCCGACTCACGCGGTTCTTGTGTATTCGAAGATTAATGGTAATAGTTACATCCTTGATGAACTATTTGTGTTCCATTAAGGATTCGGTGCCTGGAATAGTATTACTCCGATTTTTCATCGAGTTTTACTATCCTCCCACTTACCATTGCATATTGGTATTCCTCTCAGGAAAACCGCATGGTGAGCAACAATCCAATTGTTCTCAAGTGAGTTGTATAAGTACAATACTTTGGTATCCCTAGGATATCCTACAATTGGCACTTATCCAATTTGGGTTTTAGTTTGGTATCATCCAAACATATGCCTAGCATTCCCAAATTTAACAGGAATGTGAAACCCGGTTTCTTTCCCGTTCATATCTAATATGTTATCTGTCAAACATATTTTAATGGAACCTTATTCTAAATAAGTTCTGCACTGTTTATGCATATCCGTTGAAGGAAATGGTAGCTCAGAGCGACTTATGATTAACCTAATCATGTATAACAAAATTTGGTTACTCGGTTCGGACACACCGTCAAATTGACGTGTTCCGGGAGGAGTCCTCTTTGAAAGATACTTTACTCTTTCAAGTATTTTAGAAACTTATTGCTTAAGTAATTTCCATTATGGTCTTACCGTAACGGTTTAATACTATAGCTGATCTGTTTGTCTATTTCGTGTCGAAACTATAAAAGTTTCCGATTTGTGTTCTTCAAAAGAAACACATAACCATTACGCGATGCCACATCCGTATAGGTCACGAAATATCCACATCTAGCCTAGCTAGACATGGGCCCACTAACTTCACTATGAATTAGGGCTAACAGATCGGTGGCATTTACACTTTTACCAAGTAAATAGTGTTTTAGGCACTTTGCCCGATAAACTAGATTCGTAGACTTTATTTGATTGGAATCAAATATGTCCTAATACCCACTCTTCAAAAGTGCGGATATACGAGTCTTGTTTAATGTGTCCTAGACAACATTGCCACTTTTAAGTTTCTCCCTGATCAAATCAGTTCGAGCTATTTGTTTATCATGATATACGTGTGAGATTTATTATATTCTAAATATAAATTATGTTGTTCACATCTAATGTGTTTATCTTAATATCATCTTTATATAATAAAACATTTTAGTGTTCTAAAATATAAAGGTTCAATCCGCAACGGATTAAACACTGATATAAAGATAATGTTCCTAGTCAAACTAGTTACATTAAAACAGTTTCCTAATTTACGTAAATACCCAAAGGGTAGTTCCTAAACTTAGGTATCTACGGTCAAAACAGCGACTTTCGTCCCGTTTCCGATTCTCAGATTAATCTCTATTGAAGTCAGTATCATGTTAAAAATAGATTTTAAACATCAATACATATTTATGTACCACACTAAGTATTTAAATCTAATTTTAATACTAGTAGTGAACATAATTATGACAAACATATTTGAAGTCAGAGCCTTGCTCATCTTCAATTCCTTCTTGGGATATGTCCTCTTATCTTCCTAGAAGACTATCATGATTTTGCCTTTGCCATTTTTCCACACTCCAGAAGCCTTTGGCCAAGCCTTGGCATTCTGGAATATCGAAGTAAGGTGAGCCTTGCGCTACTTGCCTAATTGCAAACTTTGACTTTATCTCCTTGAGAATAGTCATTAACTCTCCAAGAGTTTATTATTACAATTTGTTTACTTCTAAAATCTAAGTATAGATTTATGAAGATCCTTCAATTTCAATATCATACTTTAAGAATCTAATTCTTAGTTCTGATAAAGAAATTAAGGAGTCTATATGACAAGTATAATGGATTAAGCACTAAAGTTATCATTACATGAATATTCCAAATATCATGTTCCACTTATTAGCTTAACTCCAGACTTAGGCCTAATTTGTTATTTTATCAAATAAACTAACTTATTATATTTCCAATTAGAAAATTAAGTCATTTAAAATACATTTTCCCTAGGATTATGTTTTAAATGCTAATCTTTCATTTTATCTGATTCTAATAGTCCAACTATTTAATCAACGATTTGGTTTACTATGTATTATATGATTATTATAGTCCAACTATACAATCAATATAATTTAAATTAATTAACCTCAATTACATTGATTACTATAATCCAATTATAAAATCAATTGTAAATCTAAATTAATTAATTCAAATATATTGATTACTATAATCCAATTATATAATCAATTATAATACAGTCCAACTACTTATAAAAACAACAATTTAAATATTATTCCAACTAACAATTTAATTTATATCGACGAAATATTTGAAATGAGCGCGTATGGCGAGTATTGAACGAATATTGCAATTCAAATTCTTGCCTCCCACTATTTTCGGCGAGCCTCTACCCTCTGTCGAGTACTCGGGAAACCGTGTTTCCTATTGGGCTAGGATCCCGTTAAATATCACACAATCTTGACTTGGCCAACAAATTATTGTTGGACAGTTATGACCCATAGCGTCACTATTTATACAGATCATGGTGTTGTTGTACAAATTAACTATGTGACAAGGAGATTGCGCTCTTATCATTTGTGATTAGATCACCTACATGTATATAGGAGGTCCCTATCATTAGTTCCTGGATTGAGATGATATGAGACAGTATCAGTCCTCAAAGGATTAATCATTAAATATCCCTAGTCGTAGTATTATCGAGACTGGACATCGATAATGCGGAATAGACTAGTATTGCACTTGTGCGCGTTGTGGGAGCACAACGGCATAGTTCTCATATATTTAAGTATTAGATACTTATTCAAGTGTGGTAGGAGGTTGTGTTTACCGATGGTGCGGAAATAGCTTCACTCTGGATAGACCCCTCAGAATTCCATTGGTAGTATGACTATGTGTCTATGGAAGTCCGATATCAGGGTAGGTGTATTTGGTCTTAACCTGAGACTTGCATCGCTAATACTTGCGACAATCGGTATGCTTTAGTTTTGGTCGTCTAGGGCTTTAACCGGTTCTGTGTACGCCTCTGCTGGGTATATTGAGAATCATAGTGCACTGGGTGTGATGTCAAGACGGAAGTATCACTCCAGTCATAGTGGAGATGATGTCATGTAGGATACGGTACTAGTGCTCTTAAGTACTGCAGTCATCGGGATATTATGACTAGGTCATGTATATCCGATAATAGAGACTAGTTACCAGACATCCGACATGTGCTTCGTACGGGGCAGACACATTCCAGCCCCAAGCCTAGCACGTGACATTTGATACTGGATCGCAATACGCAATACTACGTATACTATGCCTGACATAGATTATATATTCCAGTAAGAATATTTCTGGAGAATTGGGTAGGCACGGTGCTTTACTAGAAGCCAACCATGACTTCAAATCGGTAAGCACGTGGTACGAGGTACGCATGTATTCGGATAATCCGATGACCGTATTTACTGCCAACATATCAGGGATCTCTTGGGTCGCTTCCCAAAGATTCACCGATGACAGTTAATTTAATTAGAATTAATCTGGGATTAATTAAGAGAGAGAATTAATCTGGGATTAATTAAGATGGAGAAAATTAATCTGGGATTAATTGAGGTATTATTTAATCTGGGATTAAATGTGTTCGGAGAGAGAGAACGCGATTAATTTGGAATTAATCGGTAGAATAAATTTAATAGTTAAATTTGATTTTTCTATTTAATTTATTAGTATGGGCTAAAATTAATATATCAGATATATTAATATGAATTGGATTTCGTTACGAAATTAAAGTCGGACTTTAATATGAACGAACGAATTAATTCGTAAACGACGTTCGTAATATGTTTGCGAGGCATCGTTATTTAATTAAATTAGATTTAATTATTTAGCGACGAAAGTTCGTTTAATCGGATTAAACGGATCCGAGCCGCGGCAAATGTTCGTAGAGACATTTTGAATTTTGAATTCAAAATGGTGGGGCCCACTTCACACATAACACATGTGAAGTGGTGGTTGGAAAGTGGTTGGCATTTATGCCAAAACCACTTACTTTCCAACCACTTGGTTTAGGTGAAACCAAATTACCCCAACTACATGGTTTTGGGTAAAAGGGTAAAACCTTTAAACAAAAGCAAAAAGCCTTCTCTCTCTCTTCACTCTACACACTTGTAAAACATTTTGGAAAATGAAAACCCTAGAAGCCTCCATTTGGGCGTGAGCTTCTCCTCCATTCTCTTTGATTTTGTGGCAAAATCAACAAAGCTAGCACTTGGAGAAATCAACTAAGGTGATAGGGAAACTACTTCAAGAGTTGGAATCATCACTTAAAGCTTGGATCTTGGAGATCTCTTCTCAAAATAAAAGCTCAAATCTGTTCATTGTAAGTATATTCCCAACTTATTTTGAATTTATGAACACCTTTACATGCTTATTAGATCCTTGGCATGTTCTAGGAACACTAACAATGGTATGAGAGCCAATTTTAAGCATGAAAATTTTAGGGTTCATGAGACTAAAATTTGGGGCTTTTGTGTTTTGAGCATGATTTCTTCAAATTGATGCTTTGAGCATGCTTAGATTATGTTAACTTAGAGTTGTGCTGATTAGATTTGAGAAAAATTGATTGGATCAAATTTTTAATTTCCTCCTTAGGATGGCCGAATTGACAGTGCAGTCCACTGCAGTTTTATTTTTTTTTTAACATGAAATGATGTGTTTAAATGCATGTTTAAATGTTGATTGTTGGTTTGATTGGATTAGAATCAAAGTCAATAAAGTTTATGTTAAAATCAAAGAGCATGTTGAGCATGAAATGATGAATTTAGGATTCAATTTGTGTTGAGCATGAAATGATGTGTTTTGGCTTCAATTTGTGTTGAGCATGAATTGATGGATTAAGCATGATTAATTAAGTTAATTGGTATTTTGGAAATATTGAGTTTAATTAATTAATCATGGCTAATACACTTTAATTAAAATAATTGTGATATTTGGAATATTATAATTATGTTAATAAGCCTTTAATTTGAATTGGGCTAAAAGTGTGTATTTAGGCTTAATGGGCTTGGTTTGACTAAGTTTGGTTTTGGACTTTTGGATTGGATCCAATTGGGCCCAAAACCAATTCCATAAAGTCCAAATACATCACTTGGCCCTTTTAAAGAATTGAATTGGGCCTAATGGGCCTAAATTATTTGTAGGCAAAGGTGATTCCTATTGGGCCTTGGCATTTTGGGTTTGACCCATTATGGCCAAAGCCCATGCCTTAAGAATTAATTAAAAGCCCATTGGACTTTAATTAAAATGACATTGGATGTTATTGGGCCTTTGAGACCCATTAAGATTGGATTTGGAATCCAAGTCTTTAAGGCTTATAAGTAAGTGTAAATATTTAATTTGGAATTAAAGTTGGAATTAGTATTGAATACAAATAAATTGGATTTAAAGTTGTTGTTCAATGTAATTCAAGAATACTTACTTTGAGTATTTATTCTTAAACGAGTTTGACTCGCGCAAATCAAATGTTGTTTGAACATTGGATGGTCATTAATTCAAAGATTAATTAATTGGATTAGATTGATTGAATAACATGATTTGTATGAATACATGAATGTGTTGTATGAATAATGTATATCGGATGGATTTTAGAAGGGCAAGGGCATTTTGGAAATTGTTGTAATAAGTTTAGAATTTATTAAATTGGACCTACGTGTCCAGCCTTTTATCTCCTCTCTCATTGTATTTCTCTTCTCACTAATTCCCCTCAATGTAAATGAGGTTTCTTATTGTATTTTGTAATTGGGTAGAAGTTAGAATAGTTCTAGCCGGGGAGAGGAAAGGGAGTGATTTGTTCTAAGAACAATTTGTGACATATCCATCCGTATATCATTATTAATTTATTTATTTATACGCGCTTTATTATGTATTTAGAATGCATGTTTAAGGGTGTATGATGATGAGACCTTAATAAAGATAATAAATTGGTTGCCAATTTGCACGCGAAAAACCCTCAAAACATATTAAGCGTTGAGTGATTCTTACTCAAGATCCAAAGTTGGCATTGGTTTGTTGGCCAAAGTCAAGACCTTTGTCAATTGTGGATGTGTTTGAATCATGAGAGTTTTGTTCCATATCGGTGTCTTGTCCAAGTAGTGATTTGTTGGCCAAAGTCAAGATCACTTCTTGTCCATCGACATTGATTACGAAGCTTTCCATGTCAATGGGTTCCCCTTAACTGGGATCATTAAGTTTGTTGTGCCAAAGCCAAGGCTTAGTTGATTCAGAGGAAAAAGTTAGGTAATATATATATATTTGGCATATATAAGATATATGTTTCGGACTTGGATGTCCACCTAATGGATCTAGGAATTGGATGGGATCCAATTGATCTTAGAGATCTACCTAGTTAAGTATCATACAATTTGTTGGCCAAAGTCAAGATTGTGTGTTATTTAACGGGATCCTAGCCCACTAGGAAACTAGGTTTCCCGAGTACTCCACAGAGGGTTAGAGGGTCACCAAAAAATAGTGGGAGGAAGTATTAGATTTGCAATATTCGTTTAGTCACTTGCTATACGCGCTCAAACAATATCATTCGTCAAATAAATTAATATTAGTGGGACTAATATTTAATGTTGTTTTAATTAACAGTTGGACTGTATTCAAACTACTTCATTTATAGTTGATTACATAATTGGATTATAGTAATCAATATTTGAATTTTACCTTCATTTATAGTTGATTATATAATTGGATTATAGTAATCAATATATTTGAATTTTACCGATCATTTATAATGATTATATAATTGGATTATAGTAATCAATATATATTTGATTTAACCAATAAAAGTATACTTGATTATATAGTTGGACTATAGTAATCATTATATTAAATAGTACCTGAAATCGTTGATTAAATAATTGGACTATTAGAATCAAGATAAATTGAAAGATTAGTGTTTAAAACATAATCCTAGTGAAAATGTGTTAAATGACTTTAATTTTCAAATTGGGAATAAATTTCAAGATAGTCCTGAAAACTAAGAAGTTACTTTATTTGATAAAATAACATATTAGGCCTAAGCCCAAAGTTTAGCAAATAGTAGAGCATGATCTTTGGAAGATTCATGTGATGATAACTTTAGTGCTTGATCCATTATACTTGTAAAAAAGACTCTTTAATTTCCTAATCAGAACTAAGGATTAGATCCTTAAAGTATGATGAAGAAATTGAAGGATCATCATAGATCTATTCTTAGATCTTAGAAGTATTAAATTGCAATTAATAACTCTTGGAGAGTTAATGGCTATTCTCAAGGAGATAAAGCCAAAGTTTGCAATAAGGCAAGTAGTGCAAGCCGCACCTTACTTCGATATTCTAGAAACCCAAGGCTTGGCCAAAGGCTTATAGGATATAGAAAAGGGCAAAGGCAAAATCATTACTGTCCTCTAGGAAGACAAATGACATATCCCAATATGTCTGCTTAAACTGTTGCAAATGGCACTGAAGCATGACTGCCGTATGGACAAAGCAGACATGAAGAAATTGAATACGAGCAAGGCTCTGACTTCAAATATGTTTGTCATAAATATGTTCACTACTAGTATTAAAATTGGATTTTAAAATACTAAGTGTGATACATAAATATGCTTTGATGTGCAGAATCTGCTATGAGCAGGATACTGACTTCAATTGAGATTAATCTGCGAATCGGAAACGGGACGAAAGTCGTGTTTTACCGTAGATACCTAAGTTTAGGAACTACCCTTCGGTGTGTACTTAAATTAGGAAACTGTTATAATGTAATTAGTTTGACTAGAAACATTATCTCCATATCAGGGTTTAAAACCCGTTGCGGGTATACTTTATATTCTAGAACACTAAAGTGTTTTTTTTATAAAGATGATATTGAGATAAACAATATGTGAGTAACAGTATTTATATTTTGATATAAATAAATCTAAACATATAATATGACAACAAATAGCTCAAACTGATTTGATCAGATAAGACTTATTTGTGGTAGTGTTGTCTGGGACACATTAATATCCACACTTTTGAAGAGTGGATACTAGGACGGATTTGATTCCATTCAAATGATGTCTACGAATCTAGTTTATTAGGTAAAGTACCTAAAATACCTTTTACTTGGTAAAAGTGTAAGTGCCATCAATCTGTTAGCCCTCATTCATAGTGACGTAAGTGGGGCCATGTCTAGCTAGGCTAAATGGAAATGAATTTTCGTGACCTTTACGGATGTGGCATCGCGTTATGGTTATGTGTTTCTTATGAAACACGAATCGGAAACTTTTAGAGTTTCGACACGAAATAGACATAGATCGGCTAAAGTATTAAAACCATCACGGTTTGACCATGATGAAAATACTTAAGCAGTAAGTTTCTCAAATACTTGAAAGAGTATAGTATTCTTTCAATGAGGACTCCTCCTGGAACACGTCAGTTTGACGGTGTGTCTGAATGGAGAAACCAAATTTTATTGGACATAAGGTTAATCATGAGTCGCTCTGAGCTACCATTTTCTTTAAAGGGATAAGCATTTAACAGTGCAATACTTATTTTGAATAAGGTTCCATGAAAATCTGTTTGACAGATTTCATATTAGATATGAACAGGAAAGAAACTGGGTTTTCTCTCACTCCTGAAGATTTGGGATGCTGGGCATATGTTTGGATGATACCAAACAAGAACCAAATTGGACAAGTGCCAATTGTAGGTTATCCTAGGGAAACCAAAGTATAGTACTTATACATCTCACAAGAGAACAATTTTAATTGTTGCTCGCCATGCGGTTTTCCTAAGAGGAATACCGATATGCAGTGGTAAGTGGGAGGATAGTAAAACTCGATGAAAATCAGAGTAATACTATTCAAAGCACCAAGTCCTTAATGGAACACAAACAGTTCATCAACGATGAAACTGTACCAGTAATCTTCTAATACATAAGACCGCGTAGATCGGAGAGAGTCAGAAAACAACCTGGGTATGGGTTTATGATCTCACCTCATAAAGATGTCAATCTTATTGAGGAATACGAATTGACTACGTATGAGGAAGTGATACAAGGTATCGACTCCCTATTATGGCAAAGTGCCATGAGTCCGAAATGGATTCCATGTATATCAACTATGTTTGGACACTAGTTGTTGTACCGCAAGGCATTGTGCCTATTGGTACTATATAAGTCTTCAATGAAGACATACGTGGGTGGCAGCATACCAACGTACTAAGCTAGGCTTGTAGTGGAAAGGTATCGTTATCAACATTGTGTTGATTACAATGAAACCTTTTACCTGTTGCCATGGATAAATCCATTTGGATAATACTTGCTGATACTGCATGTTTCATTCATGAAATATGGCCGTTGACCGTCAAAAATCGTTTTCCTTAAACGAAAACCTCTTGGAGGATGTTTATAACATCCTGACGGTTTTGTCGTACCAAAACCTAGCAAACAAGGTTTGCAGATTATTCGATCCATGTTTGGATTGAAGCAAGCATTAGGTTCTTGGAACTATCGTTTTGATGTAATCATAATGGTGTATGATTTGATTCAAAACGCAATATGATTCTTGTGTATATAAGGAGGTTAGTGGGAGCGCACTGACAATGATGTCCTAAATAATGATGATATGTCATTTCTTGGAAATGATATTCCCATATTATAATCGGTGAAAGCTTGGCTTTCATGAAAACTCTTCATAGAATTCTTGGAGAAACAACCTTTATTCTAGGAATAAAGATCTACTGGGATAGATTTAAAGTTGTTAACACTCTCTGAGAACTCGTACATTGAAAATGTACGTGACCTGGTGTCTCATACGCTTTGAGCATATGGAGTCACAAACAGGTCAATCCAAGTGATAGTCACTGGATTGATAATAAAACATCCGTTAGTATCTTAGAGAACTAAGGATGATGTCTTAAACTATGGAGATGGAGAACTTGAAGTGACTGGGATCACTGTTGCAAGTTTCCTAACCGATAAGCGACTAAATCGTAACACGGTACTATACAGTTTGAATAACGGAACAGTGAGCTGGAAATCTTCCAAGCAAGATGTTGTGTGCCGAATAAACAACAAATGCGGGTTATTGTTGCGGCTGAGGCAGCAATAGAAGCCATCTGGGTCATTAAAACAAATCTAATTAGATTAGATATAGTTCTATTAGCAGCTGAGCTAGGCTACAGCACAAAATAAAGAATTAATGGTCTCATCAACGATCCAGATATATACTTCGACTATTCATCTGATTCGTTCGGATCATACATCGTGGCGATGTGATGATCGAATAAATTACATCAGACGATAATCATACAAATCCGTTAACGAAAGCCTTTCCTCAGCAATTTGAGCGAACCGTATATAGTTCGGGTGTAAGACACTCGAGTGACTGGCTATAGGCCAAGTGGGAGATTGTTGGACAGTTATGACCCATAGCCTCACTATTTATACAGATCATGGTGTTATTGTACAAATTAACTATGTGACAAGGAGATTGCGCTCTTATCATTTGTGATTAGATCACCTAGATGTATAAATGATAGGAGGTCCCTATGATTAGTTCCTGGATTGAGATGATATGAGACAGTATCAGTCCTCGAAGGATTAATCATTAAATATCCCTATATACTAGTAGACACTTGTGCGCGTGTGGGAGCACAACGGCATAGTTCTCATATATTTAAGTATTGGATACTTATTTAAAGTGGATAGGAGGTTGTGTTACCGATGGTGCGGAAACAGCTTCGCTCTGGATAGACCCTCTCGGAATTCCATTGGTAGTATGACTATGTGTCTATGGAAGTCCGATATCAGGGTAGGTGTATTTGGTCTTAACCTGAGACTTGCATCGCTAATACTTGCGACAATCGGTATGCTTTAGTTTTGGTCGTCCAGGGCTTTAACCGGTTCTGTGTACGCCTCTGCTGGGTATATTGAGAATCATAGTGTATTGGGTGTGATGTCAAGACGGAAGTATCACTCCAGTCATAGTGGAGATGATGTCACGTAGGATACGGTACTAGTGCTCTTAAGTACTGCAGTCATCGGGATATTATGACTAGGTCATGTATATTCGATAATAGAGACTAGTTACCAGACATCCGACATGTGCTTCGTACGGGGCAGACACATTCCAGCCCCAGGCCTAGCACGTGACATTCGATACTGGATCGCAATACGCAATACTACGTATACTACGCCTGACATAGATTATATATTCCAGTAAGAATATTTCTGGAGAATTGGGTAGGCACGGTGCTTTGCTAGAAGCCAACCATGTCTTGTAAATCGGTAAGCACGTGGTACGAGGTACGCACGTATTCGGATAATCCGATGACCGTATTTACTGCCAACATATCCAGGGATCTCTTGGGTCGCTTCCCAAAGATTCACCGATGACAGTTGATTTAAATTAGAATTAATCTGGGATTAATTAAGAGAGAGAATTAATCTGGGATTAATTAAGATGGAGAAAATTAATCTGGGATTAATTGAGGTATTATTTAATCTGGGATTAAATGTGTTCGGAAGAGAGAGAACGCGATTAATTTGGAATTAATGGGTAAATAAATTTAATAGTTAAATTTGATTTTTCTATTTAATTTATTCGTATGGGCTAAAATTAATATATCAGATATATTAATATGAATTGGATTTCGTTACGAAATTAAAGTCGGACTTTAATACGAACGAACGAATTAATTTAGAATTAATTCGTAAACGACGTTCGTAATATATTTGCGAGGCATCGTTATTTAATTAAATTAGATTTAATTTTTAGCGACGAAAGTTCGTTTAATAATCGGATTAAACGGATCCGAGCCGCGGCAAATGTTCGTAGAGACATTTTGAATTTTGAATTCAAAATGGTGGGGCCCACTTCACACATTCACACATGTGAAGTGGTGGTTGGAAGTGGTTGGCATTTATGCCAAAACACTTACTTTCCAACCACTTGGTTAGGTGAAACCAAATTACCCCAACTACATGTTTTGGGTAAAAGGGTAAAACCTTTAACAAAACAAAAAGCCTTCTCTCTCTCTTCACTCTACACACTTGTAACACATTTTGGAAAATGAAAACCCTAGAAGCCTCCATTTGGCGTGAGCTTCTCTTCTCCATTCTCTTTGATTTTGTGGCAAAATCAACAAAGCTAGCACTTGGAGAAATCAACTAAGGTGATAGGGAAACTACTTCAAGAGTTGGAATCATCACTTAAAGCTTGGATCTTGGAGATCTCTTCTCAAAATTTTAAAGCTCAAATCCGTTCATTGTAAGTATATCCGCAACTTATTTTGAATTTATGAACACCTTTACATGCTTATTAGATCCTTGCATGTTCTAGGAACACTACAATTTATGAATAATTAACTAGGTAGATCTCTAAGATCGATTGGATCCAATCCAATTCTAGATCCTGTAGGGGGACATCCAAGCCGAAACATATATCTTATATATGGCCAATACATCCAATGTATTACCTAATCGTTTTCCTCTGAATCAACTAAGCCTTGGCTTTGGCACAACAAACTTAGTGATCCCAGTCAAGCGCGACCCATTGACATGGAAAGCTTCGTAATCAATGTCGATTGACAAGAACTGGTCTTGACTTTGGCTAACAAACCACAACTTGGAGACAAGACACTGACATGGAACAAAGCCTTCGTGATTCAAACACATCTCGACAGACAATGGCCTTGACTTTGGCCAACAAACCAATGCCGTCTCGATCTTCAGTGAGAACACTCATGGAAGGAAAACGCTTAATATTATTTGAGGGTTTTTTCGCGTGCAAATTGGCAACCAATTTATTATTTTTGTTAAGGTCTCATCATCATACACCCTTAAACATGCATTCTAAACACATAATAAGCGCATATGTAAAATAATAATGATATACGGATGGATACTTTACAATGATCCTAGATAAAATCTCTCTCTTCCTCTCTCCTGCTAGCACAAGTATTACTTCTACCCGTTACACTACACTTCTAAAGAAACTCATTTACATTGAGGGGAATAATGAGAAAGAGAATACAAAGAAATAAGAGATAAGGCTGGACTCACAGGTCCAATTAATAAATCAAATTTATTACAATTTCCAAATTGCCCCACCCGACTAATATCCATCGATATACATTATTCATGCATCGAACCATGTATTCACACAAGCATGTTATCAATCAATCTAATCCAATTAATTAATCTGATAATTAGTGATCATCCAATGTTCAAACAACGATTTGATTTTTGTTCGAGTCAAACTCATTTTGCGAACACGTACTCAAAGTACGAATTCTCGAATTAAATTAATTACATAATTAAATCCAATTTAATACGCATTTAATTCTAATTCACTATTTAATTCCAAATTAAATATTACACTTTATAAAATAAACCTTTACGACTTAAATTCCGAATTTAATCGTTACGGGTCTCAAAGCCCGATTAATATCCAATATTAATTTAATTTAAGTCTAATGGGCTTTTAATTAATTTCTTCAAGGCGTGGACTTTTGGTCAACTCGGGTCAAACCGAATAACCAAAATCCAATCCGGGAGTTACCCCATAAGCCCAGAAATCAATTTAGGCCCAATTAAACTTTAAAGGTTCATTAGTCGCATTTGGGCCTTTTGGAAGCGGTTTTTGGCCTAATTGGATCCAACCAATTTTGCCTAATCCCAACTTTGTACAACAAAGCCCAACAAGCACAATAACAACTTTAAAAGCCCAAATCCAATTTAAGGCCCAATTTAATTAAATTACAAAATCCAATTTTCAATTCAATTAAAGAAAGTGTATAGCATTATCAATTACCCAAATCAATATTTCCAAAACACCAAATTTGTCCAATTAATCATGCTTATCATCAATGAATCATGTCCAACATAATTTGATCAAAATCAAACCATATTAACATGCCAAAGTCTCGGCCAAAGGGGAAACATATGCCCAAATCCAATTCAATCCAATTGAACCAAATTAAACATAAATTCAACATCCCCAAATGATTTCCAACACATCCAATGTTCAAAAAATCAAAAAACCAAGACATTAGGGAGCTAACATTTTCAGCCACAATAAGCAAATTGGGGAAAATCAATCCAATTAATTTTCAAAAATTGATTACATATAACTCTAAGTTATCCATATACAAGCATATTTAAACAAACAATTTGTCAAAAACATGCTTAAATCAAAAAGCCTCAAATTTAGTTAAGAACCCTAATTTTCGTTTCATGCTCAAATGGCTTAAGATACCATTGTTGGGTTTCAATCAAGTCCAAGGATCATAAATCAAACATAAAACGAGTTGAATACACATCAAAGGAGGTGCGGAATAACTGACATTGATCGGTTGAGATGCAACGAAGATGAAGTGCGAACAGCCCTCTCATGCTCGGCAGTGGCAGTGGGTCTCACGGCAGTCCACCATTTGGCTCCTCCAAGATACGGCCATTGATGTCCTTTGAAGCTCCAAGCTTGTGTCAAACTTCCATGCTCACGAACTCACTTCCTATCCCTTAGTATGCCGCCTAGAGTGTGCTAGCACCTTGATCTTGCAACAAAATCAAGTATTTCTTCTGGACTCACGGTTTGCTACAAAACCAGTGAAGAAACGTGAAGGAGAAGAGAGGAAAGAGAAGAGGTTTTGGCTCCAAAAGCCTAATACCGAAAATGGAAGAGAGAGAGTGGAAAAAGAAAAAATGTAAAAGGTTTTATTATATTTTCCTAAAATAATAAACCATTTACCTTTTTCAATTTCAAAAAGGCAAAGCATTAATGCCTTTCAATCACCTCACATCAACTCACATCAATCAATCAAATGTCACATCACTCAAAGTGACATGTGATTTGACGATTGATGTGACTTGCGATTTGACGCTTGATTTGACATGCATGCCGCACTCGAATTCGAAATGCGAATGCGCTCACAAACAATCATGGGCTCGGGTTTGCTAATTCCAAATTAACGAATTTTCCGTTGCGTCGTAATTAAATGATTACGCCTAGCGAAATCACTATTCACGTCGCTAACGAATTAATTCTAAATTAATTCGTTCGCCCGAATTAAAATCTAATTTAATTCCTCTTCGAAATCCAATTTCGTTTAATATATCAAATATATTAATTTACCGATTAATTCCAAATTAATCGTTCTCTCTTTAAATGATATTTTATCCCAGATAAAATATATCCGTAATTAATCCCAGATTAATTTTCTCTCTCATTAAATTAATCCCATATTAATTAATGTGCGAGTCATACGTCATCGGTGAATCTTTGGGGAGCGACCCATGAGATCTTTGGATATGTTGGCAGTAAATTGGGTCGTCGGACTATCCGAACACGTAAGTACCTCGTACTACGTTTACACCGATTCACAAGACAAGGTTGGCTTCTAGCAAAGCGCCATGCCTACCCAATTCTCCAGAAACATGCTTACAGGAATAAACGATCTATATCAGGCGTAGTATACGTGGTATTACGTATTTCGATCCAGTATCGGATGATCACGTGCTAGGCCTGGGGCTGGAATTGTGTCTGCCCTGTACGAAGCACATGTCGGATGTCTGGTAACTAGTCTCTATATCGGATAACTATAACCTAGTCATATTATCCCGATGACTGCAGTACTTAAGAGAACCAGTACCGTATCCTACGTGACCATCATCTCCATATGACTGGAGTGACACTTTCGTCTTGACATCACACCCAACACACTACGATTCTCAATATACCTAGCATTGGCGTACAAGGAACCGGTTAAAGCCCTGGATGACCTCAACCAAAGCATATTGATTGTCGTATGTATTAGCGGTGCAAGTCTCAGGTTAAGACCAAATACACCACCCTGATTTCGGATTTCCATAGACACATAGTCATACTACCAATGGAATTCCGAGGGGGTCTGATCCAGAGCGAAGCTGTTTCCCGTACCATCGGTAAAACACAACCTCCTATTACACTTGCATGAGTATCCTATACCCAAATATATGAGAACTATGATGTTGTGCCCTCACAACGCGCACAAGTGTAATACTAGTCTTTTACGTATTTATCGATGTCCAATCTCGATAATACTCTGACTATGGATATTTAATGATTTATCCTTCGTGGACTGATACTGTGTCATATCATTCTCAGTCCAGGAACAAATCATATGGACCTCCTATCATTTATACATCTAGGTGATCTAATCACAAATGATAAGAGTGCAATCTCCCTTGTCACATAGTTAATTTGTACAACAATATCGTGATCTGTACAAATAGTGACGCTATTGGTCATAATTGTCCAACACCTGTTCCTCTCATTTTGCCATTAAAGCTCATCCAACAGCAGCATCAATTGTGGTTTTCATTAGTCCAGAAAGTCCATTATAGAAGGTTTGGACGTGTAGCCACTTTGCAATCTCATGATGAGGATATTTTCTGAGCAGATCCTTGTATCCTTCCCAAGCTTCGCAGAGAGATTCTGAGTCATGTTTCATAAAGGATGTGATGTCATTCCTCAGCTTTGCAGTTTTGGCTGGTGGAAAATACTTTGCATGGAATTTTGTGGCTAGAGTGTTCCAAGTTATGATGGAACCTCCTGGTAGTGAATGTAGCCAAGCCTTAGCTCTGTCTTTGAAAGTATATATGAAAACACGCAGTCTCATTACTTCTTCTGCCGCTCGGTTGTAATTGAAAGTGCCGCAAACTTCTAGGAAGTTACTTATGTGGGCATTAGGATCTTCAGTTGCATTCCCCCCAAACTGAACTGATTGTTGTATCATATGAATGCATGTTTTGATGTCAAACTCATTTGCTGGTAAGGGAGGAAGTACGATATGCCATCAACCATCGGAATAGTTCTATCTCGAATGGGAATTGGTGGTGAAACTTCCAACGGTTCAGGTTCCATATTGATCAGTGCTTTTTGGCCTTCTCAACTGTCTGATGGTTTTTACAATTTCTGGGTCAAGCAGTCGGATTTCAAAGCTTAATGTTCTTCTCATGTAGTGTCTGAGAACCTGGAACACAAGAAAACAAAAATAAAAAGCAAAAAGAAATTAGACTCAAGTAAAGATATTTAACCCTAAAATTAATAGTGAAAGATAAATAAGTCCCCGGCAACGGTGCCAAAAACTTGATCGGTGAAATCACTCATGTTACGCAAGCGCACGTATCGTTATAGTAGTATAAAATGTATCGATCCCACGAGGACTTAATACCTTAGCTATCAATTTATGAAGTTAAATATTTACAAGTACCTAATAGATTGGTTTGTTGATTAGATGATGATTTTAAACTTAAAGACAAGTAATTAAAATAGTGTGAAAGTGAATTAAAAGTAAAATCAATATTATAAAATTATCTAGGGTTGTGAATCCTTCCAATATATTTTAAATATGGAGTGGTTATCTCATGTTTGTACAATATATCGGTTTATTAACCTGGAACACGAAAATATGCAAAAGTCTCTGTCAATGGTCTGATGTAAACACCCAAATAACCCAATTAATCATATGTCTATATCAACCAAGTTACCTGAATTCATTAAGATTAAGTTCCAATTGTGGCTACCCCCGTCTGACAGGTATATGTCTATCCTGGAAGGAAATCTATTAAGGGGTATCTAATCCTTAAGGGAGATCGTGGGCTATTAAGTCTAATGCTGAAATCTAAAATTCCTTCGTCAAGTTTATTTTAAGTTTACTAAATCAATCTTATTAATGGCCAGTTAACAAGAAGCATTAAGCTTAAGACTTAATAAATAAACCTTTATATTACCCAAGACACAAAATTACCTCTAATAAACCGGTGATATTGGAATTCATCACAACCTAGATTATGTATTTAGTTACAACACATACCTAGGATTACTAAAAACTTAAATAAACAAAACATCATAAAAAATAACTTGAAGATAAATAAAAGTAAAATTACAATAATGAAAGAAAATGCTGGAGTTAGAGGATCAACTTTTAATATTTCAAAATTAGAAATCTCCCTTATTGTCAATGTTTACCGATTAATTAATTATATTTAACCTGACCATAAAGGCAAAAATTCCATTTGTCTCAATTAAGTCCAACCGACCATATGGGCGGTAACAAGGTTATTACCTAAACCGACCATATAGGCGGAAACTACGTCTGGAATGTAAAATCGATCATATAGGCGGTAAATAAGGTTGTCACCTAAACCGGCCATATAGGTGTTAACAAATTAATCCAAATTTTAATTAAAATAAGAGAGATAAATCTAATTTATTATATTAAAAGTCTCACATTTTCACCTGAGCAGAATGAGATTATCTGCTCATACTGTAAATGAAAACACACAAAATTTTATTAATTAATTAAAAAGAAATACAAGAAAACTTAAATAAAAATATAAGACATTTTCCTTTAAATTTTCATGGAGAAATTCATCCAAAGAAAGCATGAAAAATTTATAAAGTTTAGCTTGGTATTTATAGGCAAATCTAAAGGCTTCCACCAATTTCTCCACCAAACATGGCACCAAACATGATATCAAACATGACACCAAACATGGCACCAAACATGGCACCAAACATGGCACCAAAAGTATGTTTGGTGGAAGTTTGACAATTTTCATTTTTTATTTTATTATTATTTTTTGTTTTGAAATTGACTTTAATAATTACACATAACACACTACGAATGTTTTATCAATTTCCGTCATGAAAACTTCAGAATTCAAAATTATTATGAACGTCAAAGTTGTAGATCTTTGAGTCTTCTTTAATCTGGAACTTGAATCACCTCAATCCGATATCGCAGTAGAAAGTTATGGCCAAAATACGAAAATTACGCAAAGTTGAAATTTCTGAAATTGTACTTCATTAGAACGCCATTTCAAGTTTCCAATCTCCAAAATCCAAATGTCAAGTCCAGTTCTTGCCCTTATTTGTTCCACATTTCATCCTGATTGATTCCATTTAGTCCCGATTTTATTTTATCTGCAAAATAAACTAAAACACATCAAAACGTTCATAAAACTCGAGAAACTATACAAAATATTAAGTAAAAGAGGCGGTAAATATTGATATATTTTCCGCTCATCAAAACCTTATATATTTATGTTTTTTTAATTAATATAACAAAAATGGATTATTTTTTATTATTTTTTGTCGAACTGAGTTTTGTACACTAATGAGATTCTCTAGACAAACCTTTACTAATGAGATTCGCTAGGTTTTCTTTTACTTCACATAATCTCTCAAACCTACATCATTTGAGAATAATGTTTTATGACTTCAACATATTTATTAGGGTTATTTACGTTTTACTACTAAAGTTATGATAAAATAACAATTGGGTACAATGAATATTAACATATTACATTTTACTACTAAACTTATATAAAATTTAACATTTTACTACTTTTCCATCCAAACCGTTAGTTGACCGTCAGTTGACCATGACATAATGCTGATATCGTAAGGATAAAAGAGTCTTAACCCATAGATTATTATAAATTATAAATATTCTAAAAAAATTAAGGGTAATATTGTCATTACGAAAGGAATAACAAAAATAAAAACTAAAAAAGATATTGACAATACGATTATTCATTATCTTTATTGTTCCCCTCCACGGCCAAGAATATAATTGAACAAAGAATTAATAATTCTTGAGTACATCTCTTTTATTTTTATACTTTAAAGTATTTTGAATATTATGAGAATGTTAATTATTAAATTATTTTGGTAAATTAAATTCTTTATTTTGTTGGGTTTTATGGACAGTTTAGAGACTAAAGTATTTTTATAAATGTGATTGTTGATTGCATCTCTTTTATTGTTATATAAGATTTAGATATGTTTTTTAAAGGATATAATTATATTTTTCACTTTTATTTTATTTTGAGGATAAAACGGTCTTTTTAAAGGTCAACTGACGGTTTAGATGGAAAAGTAGTAAAATATTAAGTTTTATATATGTTTAGTAGTAAAATGTAATATATTAACATTCATTAGTACCAAATTGTTATTTTATCATAACTTTAGTAGTAAAACGTAAATAACCCAATTTATTATAACTTACCTTTTTAAATGGTATCAACTGCCCTTTCTATTTTCTATTGAAAAGAAAGAAAAACAAATCTTGGGCTTTGAAAGTAAAGATTACCACAGATCAATGACATCAAGTAGATTCAAAACCAAAATAGATCCAGTGTTAAATTGGATTTGTGTTGAATAGTCAAAGATAGTAAAATTCATATGGAATCTAAATCCGAACAGTTGATTCACTATACTAAACACACATTCAATTCAAGCCATAGCAAACGGTCAATGTGGACTTGGAATACAAGTCTATTACAAAAGCACAAGTCAGCACAAGTCTATTATTTAGTTTAAACGGAATAAATAAGCATCAAGAAATACGAATTCAGAGGGAGTCCTAAATCATTAGCCTCACAAATCCAATCCTACACCTTAAACTTGAAAGCTTCGATTTCCCTCCCAACAATATCACACCTGACCAAACTGCGAATAGTTTTCATGACCAATTTGACATGTTGAAATGCATTACCCGCAGCCAATCTCTTGTACAAATAACTATCAAAAGTCATCCTCTGCACATACTCATCCCCACACAATTCCACCAAAGCTTCCCTCCCAGCATTGCTCCCATAAAACACCCTCTGCAACAAATCCAAAAACCTATACGTATTCAAATACTCATCATCCCATTTCCTCAAATACCCCCTCTTCAAATCACTCTCCCCTATCATCTTCTCTCCTCCTTCCGACTCCTTCACTATCGCTTCCCCGCAAATCCGACCTGATTTCGCCGCAAAGTATATTCCTTCCCCCGAACATTTTGTCACGTACCCAGCTGCGTCTCCCACCAGCGCCACGCGTCCCCTCACGCGCACTCCACGTGGATGTTCCGGTATCGGGTGGGCCTCCACCTTCATCACCCTCCCGCCCTCGATCTTCTCCTTCACTCTCTCCCTGATTCCTCTTTGGTATGTTTTGATATCCTTCCTCGCACGTGCCGTTCCCGTTCCCACTGCCACGTGGTCGCATTTGGGGAATACCCACGCGTAAAAATCGGGCGACACGTCGTTTCCTACGTACATCTCCGCCAGGTCGTTGTAGTATTCCATCTTGTCGTCCGGCAGTTTGATCCTCTCTTGGAAAGCCATGGCACAGGTGTAGTCTCCGGCTTTTATTGATTTGGCCACGCGGCTGTTAGCGCCGTCAGCGCCGACGACCACGTCGACGGCCAGGGCCCGTTTGGATTTGTCGATCGTGTGGTGGATGACGTAGGGAGCGGCGGCGGAGGACGGGATGTCGATGGCCGTGACGAGCGCGTGGATGAGGTGAGCGCCGCGTGATTGGGCGCGTGAGCGGAGGAAGGAATCGAGTACCTCGCGGCGGAGCATGGGAATGGATTCGTGAGGCTTAAGGGTCTTGGAGCCGAAATCGACGGTGAGATTAGATGGGGAGATGATTTTCATCTTGGTGACGTGGCGGTCGATGAGGTGGAGGGGGATTGAGAACTCATCTAGCATGCATAAAGGGATAGCGCCGCCGCATGGCTTGGCCGTCGAAGGGCTGCGCTCGAACAGGAAAGTCTCGACTCCGCCAGCCGCCAGAGCCTCAGCTGCAGAGGATCCAGCTGGGCCTCCGCCTATCACTGCGGCGCGTAGCTTGCGGCCTGGGAGAGGCGCGTTGGCTGCTGTGATAGCGCTAGTGACGTGGCGAGGCTTGTTGTGTGATCTTCTCGTCAAGAGAGGAGTGAAGGTGGCGTGGAATAGTGAATGCGCCATAACCAGTGAACTTGAGATTTGCCTATAGCCCTTTTGCTTAAAGATTTGTCTTGTGATTGCTAGTGTTGCTGCTATTGTGGTATTGTATATTTTTGCTAGTGTTGTTGAATATATTGATATTAATAATGACATTGTTGTATATTTTTATTATTTTAGTTATGTATCGATAAATGATAAGAATATTATACAAGTTTGATAAGTACTTGCAATATGAAAGTTTGAGTATAATTAATCAATAAGGTAATCCAAAATCGGACTGGAATCAAATTTCAATCAATAAATATGGTATCATATTTATTTGGGTAGATTCTAGTTCCAATTAATTGAAAACCAATTTTTCCGGATAGGTTTTGGTTCCATTTGGAATCAGAACCGAAATCGATTTTGCTCATTCCTATTTGCACCAGTGACTTTTAATTTGTGCAGTCTTCAATTTTTTGGCTATAACTTTCTCATACGATGTACAATTAAAGTTGCAATGAAAGAAGACTCAATTATTCGAATTTTTTTTAATTTTATTGAAGATTTAACAGATTTCTTATTGGCTAAAATCGAGTTTGAAATTGATGGTTTTATATTATCAACTAGTGTTGCGACACACACATGCTTATGGCACTACACTGGGTAGTTAAAGGAAACGTTTAGGGTGATTTCATATATATTTTTGGGATAAAAAGTCTCTTTTGTGGCCAAAATACTATTTAAACACAACAACTATTCAAGAATAACTAAGAACAAGAAGATCCAATAAGAATCAAGAGGAGAATATTAGAGATTTCAAAAATTGAAGATTGACAGCCTTCATGATTTGTTTTCTTTATACCTTCTTTATTAACACTTTGTTGTTTATTATATTGAATTTGTTGTTTATCATTTTCATCATGAAATAGATATTGTTTTAGGATTTCAATGGACCTCAATATGAACTATTGATTAGTCGAATCTCTTTTATGATTGATTTGTGACATTATATCTGGAATATTTATCATTCTCTTTACTTTATGTGTTCTATGTTGGATAATTATGACCCATAACATCACTATTTGTACAGAACATGATGTTATTGTACAAATTAACTATGTGACAAAGGAAATTGCTCTTTTATCATTTGTAATTGGATTACCAAGATATATAAATGATAAAAGTCCATATGATTAGTTCCGGATTAATAAGATATGAGACAGTATTAATCCACTAAGGTTTAATAATTAAAATATCCCTAGTCGTAGTATTATCGAGATTGGATATCGATAAAGCGGAATAGACTAGTATTGCACTTGTGCGCGTTGTGGGAGCATAGCGACATAGTTCTCATATATTTAAGTATTGGATACTTATGCAAGTGTGATAGGAGGTTGTGTTTACCGATGGTACAGGAACAGCTTCGCTTTGGATAGACCCCTCGGAATTCCATTGTTAGTATGACTATGTGTCTATGAAAATTCGATTCAGGGTAGGTGTATTTGGTCTTAACCTGAGACTTGTATCGCTAATACTTGCGACAATCAATATACTTTGGTTTTGGTCGTCCAGGGCTTTAACAGGTTCTGTGTACGCCTCTTCTGGGTATATTGAGAATCGTAGTGTATTGGGTGTGATGTCAAGATGGAAGTATCACTCCAGTCATATGGAGATGATGATCACGCATGATACGAAACTAGTACTCTTTAGTACTGCAGTCATCAGGATAATATAACTAGGTCATGATTATCCGATTATAGAGACTAGTTACCAGAGATCCGACATATGCTTCGTACGGGGCATATACAATTCCAGCCCCAGACATTGCATGTGACATCCGATACTGGATCGCAATACACAATACTACGTATACTACGCCTGATACAGATTATATATTCCTTTAAGAATATTTCTGGAGAATTGGGTAGGCACGGTGCTTTGCTAGAAGCCAACCATGTCTTGTAAATTGGTAAAAACGTAGTACGAGGTACGTACGTGTTCGGATAGTCCGACGACTGGATTTACTGTCAACATATCCATGGATCTCATGGGTCACTTCCCGAATATTCACCGATGACGTATGACTCGAATATAATTAATCTGGGATTAATTAGAAGAGAGAGAAAATTAATCTAGGATTAATTACAGAGAGATAAAATTCTATTTAAAGAGAGAAAACGATTAATTTGGAATTAATCGATAAAATAATATATTCGATATATTAAACGAAATTAGATTTCGACGCGGAATTAAAATTAGATTTTAATTCGGGCGAACGAGTTAATTTAGAATTAATTCGCGAGCGACGTGAATAGTAATTTTATTAGGCATAATTATTTAATTAAATTTGATTTAATTACATCGCAACGGAAAATTCGTTAATTCGGAGTTAGCGAACCCGAGCCCGGGATGTGTTGCGAGCCCACTCGGATTTTGAATCAAGTGGGGCTCACACAAGTCACATCACCTAGTCCATCTCATCTACTTTTGGTTGATGGAAGTGGTTGGGTTGTTGGAAACTTGTGAAACACAGAAGCTTATTTTATTGATGTGTGAAAGACCTTTTACTAATTTTTGTTTTTTGGTATTAAGTTACTTGATTTTTGAAATCAACACACAACATTCATTCTCTCATTTTCTTTCATCCAGACCGAAACTCTCCCCCCTTTTTCTTCTTCACTTTGCCGTGAACCTAGGGTTCATGTTGAGTGATTTTTGTTTCAAAAATCACAAGTGCTAGCACACCAAAGAGTCATTCAAATGTGATAGGGAAACCAATCCTTGAGCATGGAATCAACACTCAAAGCTTGGAGCTTGAAGATCAACACAAGGAGACCTTGGCCGAATGCATCAAGGAGGAAAAGTTTTGTGTTCAACGCATCCAAAATCCGATCAAAGTGAGTATTTTCCGCATTCTTACTTTGTTGTATTCACATGTTTCATTACTTAATTTGATCTTGGTTTGACCTAGAAAATCCAACAATGATATCAGAGCGGTTATTGAGCATGAAATTGAAATTTAGGGTTCTTAATTTTAATTTGGGTATTTTTGATTTGAGCATGTTTTTGGCAAATTGTTTGTTTGAGCATGCTTATAATATGTTAACTTTGAGTGTGCATGATCAATTTGAAGAAAAATTAATTGGATTAATTTTCCCCAATTTGGTGCCTTGGCCGAATGGTGTAGGAGCCCTAAGCTCTTGCTGATTTTGAATTTTAGACAATTGGATATGTTTAAAATGCATGAGATATATTAATTTGTGATTTAATTGGATTGAATTCAAAATTGATATAAAAAAATTCCCTAATTGTCGAGAGCCTTAAGAGCATGTTGGAATTGATTTTGCTTCAATTTGTGTTGGACATAAGTTGGTTAATTAAAGCATGATTAATTATGTAAATTGGTATTTTGGAAATGTTGATTTAAAATAATTAATTATGGCTAATACACTTTAATTGTTTAAATTATGATAGTTGGATTATTGGAATTTAATTAGTTGGGCTAAATTTGGAATTGGGCTAAGAATGTTGTATTTGGGCTTAATGGGCTTGGTTGGGCCAAGTTTGGTTTAAGAAAATTGGTTGGATCCAATTGGGCCTAAAACCATTTCCATAAAGTCCAAATATGATAATTGGGCCTTTTAAAATTTTAATTGGGCCTAATGGGCCTAAATTGATCTTTGGCAAAAGGTGATTCGTTATTGGGCTTTGGTTGCCAAAGTCCATGCCTTATAAATTAATTGAAAGCCTATTGGACTTTAATTAAATTGACATTGGATGTTAATTGGGCTTTGAGACCCGTTAAGATTAGATTTAGAATTTAAGTCGCAAAGGCTTATTAATAAAGTGTAATTATTTAATTTGGAATTAAATAAAGAATTAATATTGAATACAAATTAAATTGGATTTAATATTGTAGTTTAATATAATTCAAGAATTCGTACTTTGAGTACTTATTCTTAAACGAGTTGGACTCATGCAAATCAAATCATTGTTTGAACATTGGATGGTCATTAATTAAAGATTAATTAATTGGATTAGATTGATTGATAACATGCTTTATGTAAATACATGAATGTGATGTATGAATAATGTATATCAGATGGATATTAGATGGGTGAGGGCAATTTTGGAAATTGTTGTAATAAATTTAGAATTTATTAAATTGGACCTGCGTGTCCAGCCTATTACCTCTTGACTCTTTGTATTTCTCTTCTCCTATTCCCCTCAATGTAAATGAGGTTTCTTTAGAAGTGTTATGTAATTGGGTAGAAGTAAGATTTGTGCTAGCGGGAGAGAGGAAATGGAGAGATTTGTTCTATGAACAAAATAATTTAAATATCCATCGTGCAATTTCATTTAGATACTTGCCGAGTATTCTCACAGAGGGTTAGAGGCTCGCCGAAAAATAGTGGGAGGCAAGTATTAATTTGCAATTTCATTTAGATACTTGCCAATACGTGCTCATTTCATTTTTTCATCATTTTTCATTAATATATTAGTTGGACTAATATTCAATTATTGTTTTAAATTAAACAGTTGGACTGTATTCAAACTATTTCATTTATAGTTGATTATATAATTGGATTATAATAATCAATATATTTGAATTTAACCGATCAAATAGTAGTTGATTATAAAGTTAGACTATAGTAATCATTATATTTGATTATACCCGAACTCGTTGATTGGATAGTTGGACTATTGGAATCAAGATAACTGAAAGATTAGCGTTTAGAACATAATCCTGGGTGAAAATATCTTTAAACGACTTTAATTTTCAGAATGGGAATAAAACCTCAGGATAGTCCTGGGAACTGAGAAGTTATTATATTTGATAGAGTGACATCTCGGGCCTAAGCCCGGAGTTAAGCAAATAGTGGAGTATGAGTTTTGTAAGACTCATGGTGATGATAACTTTAGTGCTCAATCCTTTATGCTTGATGCAATGACACTTTAATTTCGTCGTCAAAACTAAGGATTAGATCCTTATACCATGATGTTGAAATTAAATGATCTTCATAGATTTATTCTTAGATCTTAGAAGTACAAATTACAAAAGAAGCTCTTTCGCTAATGTATGTTAGAGAGTACATCTATCGAGCACTAGGTGTCGTAGATGATTGCTGACATTGATCAGCTAGGTTAGCTGGGCATTACCTACGTGGCCGAGACTTCCAAAGATTTGATCTTATAGTCTCTACCCGAAAGCTGGGGCAGGTTCATTATGAACCAAGAGTAAAATCTTGGAGAGTTGATGGCTATGCTCTAGGAGGCAGAGCCAGAGCTTCTAAAATGGGCAAAGGCAAAATCGTCACAATCTTCTAGGAAGACAAATGACATATCCCAAGATGTATGCCTAAACTGTGGCAAACGGGGTCACTGAAGCGTGACTGCCATATGGACAAGGCAAACATGAAGGAAGTGAAGGCGGGGCAAGGCTCCGGCTTCAAGTATATTTGTCATAAACATGTTCACTATTATTTTCAAAATTGGATTTTTGATATTAAACGTAGTACATAAATATGTACTGATGTGCAGAATCTGCTGATAAACAGGAGACTGACTTCAGTAAAGATCGACCTGCGAGTCGGAAATGGGACGAGAGTCACTGTATTAACCGTAGAATCCTAAGTTTAGAAACTACCATTTGGGCATGTACTTAAATTAGGAAACTGTTATAATGTACCTAGTTTGACTAGAAATATTATCTCTATATCTAAGTTTAACCCGTTGCAGGGATACCTTTATATTCTAGAACACTAAAGTGTTTTATTTTATAAAGATGATATTGAGATAAACACATTAGATGTGAATAACAGTATTTATATTTTGAATATAAATGAATCTCATACATATGACATGACAAACAAATAGCTCAAACTGAATAAATCAGTTGAGACTTATATGTGGCATTGTTGTCTAGGACACATTAACAAGACTCGTATATCCACACTTTCGAAGAGTGGGTACTAGGACAGATTTGATTCTATTCAAATGCTATCCACGAATCTAGTTTATTGGGCAAAGTGCCTAAAACGCCTTTTACTTGGTGAAAGTGCAAGTGCCACCGATCTGTTAGCCCTCGTTCATAGTGACGTAAGTGGGCCCATATCTAGTAAGGCTAGAAGTGGATATGAATACTTCGTAACCTTTACGGATGTGGCATCGCGTTATGGTTATGTGTTTCTTGTGAAACACGAATCAGAAACTTTTGATAAATTCAAAGAGTTTCGACACGAAGTAGACAAACAGATCGGCAAGAGTATTAAAACATCACGATTGGACTGTGATGGAAAATACTTAAGCAATAAGTTTCTCAACTATTTGAAAGAGTATAGTATTCTTTCAATGTGGACTCCTTCCGGAACACCTCAATTTGACGGTGTGTCCGAACAGAGAAACCGAACTTTGTTGGACATAGTACGGTTAATTATGAGTCGCTCTGAGCTACCATTTTCCTTCTTGGGATACGCATTAAACAGTGCAATACTTATTTTGAATAAGGTTCCAAGAAAAATCTGTTAGACAAATTTCATATTAGATATGAACAGGAAAGAAACCAGGTTTTCTTATTCCTGATGATTTGGGTATGCTGGGCATATGTTTGGATGATACCAAACTAGAACCCAAATCGGATAAGTGCCTAATTTGTGGGATATCCTAGGGTAACCAAAGTATAGTACTTATACAACTCATAAGAGAACAATTTAATTGTTGCTCGCCATGTTGTTTTCTTAAGAGGAATACCTATATGCAGTGGTAAGTGGGAGGAAAGTGTAGGCACTGCATTTTTGTATATAAGTCCCGATGATGAGTCTCTTACGGAGGCACTACTCTTTAGGTTGCGGAAGTCACGGGAAACGAATGTCGGAAGGGGAAATTTAGAATAAGTATGTCATCGGATTCAGTTCACATGTTCACTGCTTTCGTTCATGCTGCGTTCGTGAGCACGTTCGAACGTCAAGCAGATTGCGGGCGTTCGTGTAGCGTTCGAATCGGCGTTCGAACGGTGTCGGTACTTCTGGTTTTGTTGCTAGCCTTACGCCCAAGCCCAATTAGCCCACCAAAACCCACCCAAAAATAATTAAAACATTTAAAACATGTCACAAATTAAAATAATATCCTTCCTAAATTAAATAAATCACATTCCAATCTAAATAATTCACATACCTAAATAAAACAAATCAAATATATCATCTTCCCAATCAAGCCCAATCATATCCATAATTAAATAGACATTTTCCTTGTGATATACTAATTAGGAGATATCACCATTGATTGCATGATTCCCTTTCCTATTCACACAAGAGGAACCATAGCCTTTGCCTATAAAAGAAGACACAAGCCCAACCCTTGCTTCCCCTAACATACACGCCCAAAGAAAAAAAACAAGAAGCAAGCAAATAATTTTCTCTTCTACTATACTCCACCATTACGGAAACACTCACGAAATAACCCATTCATTGCCGCATCACACAAGCCCTCCATTCACCGAAAACACATAACCAAACCATAGCTTAAACCACCGAAAATCACAGCCCAAAACAGTCCCTGCAGTGACCGCAAAACAGCAGCCCCAATACCCCCTTAAAGAACGCCAAAACAGTCCCTTAATACATCAAAAATAGCAGTAAAACGGAGTAAAAATTGCAGCAAAATGGAGGAAACGACAGCTCAAAATAGCGAAGTAGCGAAACGAGAGCAGTGGACCAGTGAACCGGAGGAGTTGCGGAGCATCAACCCTTCTGACGGTCATGTAACGCACTTTCGAGAGACGACCTAAGAGGTTAGACCTGAGGGCACCATTCTTATTTATTCTCATCTTTGTTGTTGTTTATTAGAATTCCTTCGCATGAGAGTCGTTTGTTGATATATGTTGTGGTCCTTGAATGAATGGAATATGTGTTATTTCTTGTGGTATATCGGATGGAAACCCGGACGTAAATTCCGTAACCGAATCCGAATGGACGGTATTGCGGTTTGCTCTCGGGATATAATGCCACGTACCACTTAAGAGATTCACACATTTCGTTTCATCCAACCTTGTATTCGAGCATGATTGGGTTGCTAGTATGTTATTTATTTTTAAGCATGATTTAGTCGTTAGTATGCTATTACTTTCTGCATGTTACTTATTTATGCATGATGATATAATGCGCATGGGAAAATCAAGTTGGATTAAAGGTCCTCCATTTTGAGGGATAAAAAGCCCAAGGGCTACCTTTGCCATGACGTTTTGCTGCGCCAGACGGAGTATGTTTGATTGAATGTGAGATATGTTTAATCGAGCATACGAGGTCCTATATTATTGTTGTCTTTATTTTATATGCATTGTAATATAATGTGCATGGGCTAACTAGGGTGGATTAAAGGTCCTCTATTCGAGGGAAATGCCTGAAGGCTACCTTTACCACGATGTTTTGCCGCGCCTTTTATTATGTCATTTACCCTTTGCATATCATTGCTTTATTTACGCATGCATTGCATTCTTGTGCGCATGGGCTAACTAGGGTGGATTAAAGGTCCTCTATTCGAGGGAAATGCCTAAAGGCTACCTTTTCCACGATGTTTTTCCGCGCTGGACGAGGTGCACCCGATTGAATGTGAAATGTGTTCCATCGGGCACACGAGGTCCTACATTATGTATTTGTTTATCCATATGTGTGTTTGTGTCATTTCAGATGCCATTTTGGCAATCTCGTTCGAACGTATTTCCAAATGCTACACGAACGTATGCATCCTGCCTCATTCCGTTCGAACACGTTTACGAACGCTACACGAACGTATGCATTATGTCTTATTTCTGTTCGAACGCGTCTCAGAATGCTACTCGAACGCTTGCATTCTGTTTACCGTTCGAACGCGTTTATGAATGCTACTCGAACGCGCATGTATTTTATTGTATCATGCATCAGGTCTCATCCCGTTTGAACGCGTTATCAAACGCCATACGAACGCGGACATTTTGTTTATCGTTCGAACACGTTATCAAACGCTACTCGAAAGCTTGCATTCTGTTTACCGTTCGAACGTGTTTACGAATGCTACACGAACGCGCACACACTGGACAGATTCCTTCATCATGTTTCTTGCATGTTTGTTCCCTTAGTCATTCCCTTCCCCATCATATGTTTAGTTAACTCTCTTCAATATTTATGCCTTTACCGTTATTGTTTATTTATATTTTCCACATTTATTCGATATGCTCATGAGATTATGTGCTCGTTTTTATTATCAATGCCTTTATAGTTGTTATTAGTTACATTATTGCACTTTATTGCTTAATACGTTCATGAATTATGTATTTTGCCTTCATTTCTTTCATTTACGATTATGGTGTGTAAACTTGCATGTTGTTTAAATTATCTGGAAACATATGTTGCATGAGATTTGGTTGCACTATTGCATAAATCCTTTCATTACAAGTGGCATAAGTAAGGGACCATTCCGAACCCAACGGTTTGAGGTCTTCCCTTGCGAGGGGTGAGTGCGGCCTTAAATCATTTTCCCGGTTCACACCGGGTGGCGACTCCATTTTTATTTCTCCGATTTAGTTCCCTCGTGGGCTATTCCGTACTCCCAACCGGGCCACGAGCCTGAGACAGCGTCACCGATTTCTGTGTCCTACAGTCTAGCGACTCCACTGGGGATAGAGAATTGGCCCCCGATATAATATCTTGTAGTGATTGTGATTTGTGCTTTAGTTAAATGTGTCTATCGTGGGTTGAAGGGGTTTAATCAAAGGCATTATTAGAGATAAGTAATGGTTTGGTGTCTTTCTTCATTCACTACCTTTCTATAAGGAAAAGATGCAAAGGCAACTAGATAATCATCACTCGAAGCTTACTGTGATGGACTAATTGGAGGACTTGTTGTTTATTCTTGTCACCAAGGCGATAAGAGCCTAAGAGGCTTGGGTATTTAAGAGAGTTCGCTTCACCCCCCCTCTGGGGAATCTTCAATAGGAAATCCATTTGATAGTCAGTCACGTATCATAACTCGTTGGCACGTACTGTAAGGTATAAAAAAAGTGCGCTAACTTGGTCGCTTGAACCCTTGAGTGGGGAGACCTAGTTGTGGGAAATCCTTCGCCAACGAAAGCCTTTGTCTACACTCCCGCAAACCCACACGTAGACCATAGTTGTATGACCAATATAAACTATTTCCTTGTGCTTGTATTTAGGGACCATCATCATTTGGATTCAGTTGGACTTCTTGTCAGAAATGCAAACTTGTTGGGCCATTTAAACTGGGATGAGTTCGTATCTTATGACAATTGGGCTAAAAGTTTCTAAAATGCCGATGGGCCACTCTGTTGAAATTGTTTCTTTATGCTTATGCTTATGACCATCATCATTTGGATTCAATTGGACTTCTTGTCAGAAATGCGAACTTGTTGGGCCATTTAAACTGGGATGAGTTCGTATCTTATGACAATTGGGCTAAAAGTTTCTAAAATGCTGATGGGCCATTCTGTGTTTGGGCCCCTTATCATTTGAAGTTGTTTAGTCATGTTATCGCAAAGTTGTAAACCTGTTAGGTATTTTAAACCGGGACAAGTTTGCACCTTGCAATAATGTGATTGAAGCTTTAAAATGACAAGAGGCCGACTTATATATTCCAGGCATTGCACGCATACATGCTGACTGAGAATTTTAAAAGACACCATAGATTCTCGTTAGGTTAGGAAAGAGGGAAGACTTATCAAAAGGCCGATAGCAAACATGAGTGAATCAGATAACGAGGTATCCCGTATGGATCAGTTAGAGACCAATCTCACCAAGGTTACTGAACAGTTGCAAGCCTTGACTACTGCTACGGCTAATATGGCTGTGCCCCGTGCTGGGGAAACTCTAAAAATATGAGGCGTGAGGAGCCTCCGAACAGGTTGGGGGATGACATCCCCGCTTTTGATGTTGACATGGCTGAATATGCGGCATGAAGAATGACTGGGTCTCAAGCAGAATTGCAGAAGCTCCGGGATCAGGTAGAATCGGTTACCCGCAAAATGAGGGGTAAACATGAAGACTTGCTAGATTATGAGGCGATGAATTTTTAGGAATAGCTGCCAACTCAGTTCAAGATGCCTGACATAGCCAAGTTCAACGGGAACGGGGATCCGAGGGTCAATCTCCGATATTATGTTTCAGTGATGAGTTCAGTGGGTATGTCGAAGCGTCAGGTCCAGAAGATGTTTGGGATGTCGCTTGAAGGGGCACCCATAGTGTGGTATCATGGCCTGAAGAGAAAGGTCAAAGATGATTGGAGGGCATTAGTAGATGCCTTTCTAAAACAGTATGTCACAGATTTGGAGATCGACTTGTCACTTTATGACTTGGAGAATACCAAGCAGAAACCGGAGGAAAGTTTCAAAGAGTATGTAGATCGCTGGAGGAGCCAGCTTCTGAAGATGCAGACTCGGCCTTCGGAGAACGACCAGTTCAAAATGATCATCAAGGGCACCAAGCCCTCTATTTTTGGTAAGATGAGGAGGATGACTTCGATGATTGCTGATTTTCGACAGTTGAAGGAGACTGTTATGGATAATGAGGAGGAGGAAGTTGAGAACAGAAAGTTCTATGGCCAGAATATAAGGACTTTTGGGGGACATTTTGAGACCAAACCCGTTACTGCCGAGGTTACTGCCATAAGGAACCGGCATTTCTCTAACCTGGGGAAGCCTTTATCTAAGGTGCTTGAGAAGCTGAAGGCACAAGGACTCCTAGAACCCTTAGAGCCTAAACCACTTCCAGATCCTATACCACCCAGCCTTGACCTAAGCCTGTATTGCCACTTCCATCAGAGGAGAGGCCACGAAACTGACAACTACACCCGCCTTAGGCATGAAATCCAAAACCTCATTGATGCCCATAAAATACCCGATCCTGAGATATAACAACCCAACACACACCGGAATCCTCTACCAAACTACCACTCCGTTCCACCACCCACCTACATGATCAACTCTGGCCTACACGAAAGCTTTGTCCTCTAAACCCTCAACCACCCAGTTTCTTTCATGGGGATAGGGAACGACAGCAGTGGAGAACCATAGGCCGAGGAAGAAGGCACTGCTGCGAATGATGAAGCTGTCCTCCTAGTTTATTTGATCTTGCATTTTTAAAGACATTGAGTTTATCTACTTGTTGAACATTTTATTAATGATAATAAAGACGTTCATTTCGCTTACTTTCCTGAGTCTCTTCCTTTCAACCTGCAACATGAGTATATTTGACAAAAGCATGATACTCAGCGATGTTTAGAACACGGGGAATTCTCGAAAGATGCAAGCAGAAAAGACAGGATAGCCATTCAGAAATTGGGAAACATGGCGGTGAAGCTGTCAGAATTAGAAGGGAATGAGCTCACCGAGCCAACCAACGTGGATAAAATGAAGTGGTACTTTGCATGAGAGAAGAGAAAGACGAATTTTCCGAGGGAACTGGCAGAAGACCTAACCCAACGGAATAGGAAACTCATTTATGTTGGAAATCTCTAAGTCCCGAGGATCGAATCAAGCATAGAAACATACATGTGAATACACGAGGAAGTTTCGGAATACTTAATCGAGCGGTTGAGCGATGCGTCAAAGAACAAAAACTTCAAGCTCACTCCAAGGTGTGTCACGGCAGTGGACTGTTTTTGGTCTTCAAAGAATTCGGCAATGGTCATCTAAATGTGCTCCAAGCTCCAAGCTTCGGTGGATGATTCCAAGCTCACGTGTGCAGTTTCCCTATCACCTTCGCAAGACTCAAATGTGTGCTAGCACCTTGGAATTTTGCCACAAAATTCACTAATTTGTTCCTTATGGCTCTCGGCTTTTAATGAACAAAGGATAGAAAGAAAGCCCCTTGGGCGTGAGTGAGGAGAGGAAAGAGAGAATAGAAGAATGTGTGTTGGGTTGCTAGTTGATTTCAAAAATTCAAAACATATACCAAATAATAAAATAACAATATATGTCATTCAAGCTTTCAAAAAGCTTTCCAACCACTTCCATCAACTCACATCACTCATGAATAGTGACTGATGTCAATCACTCAAAGTGAAAGACATCTATCACTTGATTGACGAATGATGTGACGCTAGATGTGACTTGCGGGTCCCAGTTCGATTCTAAATGCGAATGGTTCCGCAAACACTCCCGGGCTCGGATTCGCTAATTCAAAATTAACGAATTTTTCGTTGTGACGTAATTAAATCAAATTTAATTAAATAATCATGCCTAGCATAATTAGTATTCACGTCGCTAACGAATTAATTCTAAATTAATTCGTTCGCCAGAATTAAAATCTAATTTCAATTCCGCGTCAAAATCCAATTTCGTTTAATATATCGAATATAATAATTTATCGATTAATTCCAAATTAATCGTTCTCTCTCTCTAAATAATATTTTATCCCAGATAAAATATCTCCGTAATTAATCCCAGATTAATTTTGTCTCTCATCTAATTAATCCCAGATTAATAAAGTGCGAGTAATACATCATCAGTGAATCTTTGGGAAGCGACCCATGAGATCCCCGGATATGTTGGCAGTAAATTCGGTCGTCGGACTATCCGAACACGTAAGGACCTCGTACTACGTTTTTATCGATTTACAAGACAAGGTTGGCTTCTAGCAAAGCGCCAAGACTACCCAATTCTCCAGAAATATCCTTACAGGAATATGTGATCTATATCAGGCGTAGTATACGTAGTATTACGTATTTCGATCCAGTATCGGATGTCACGTGCAAGGCCTGGGGCTGGAAATGTGTCTGCCCCATACGAAGCACATATCGGACTTCTGGTAACTAGTCTCTATAATCGGATAAACATGACCTAGTCATAATATCCCGATAGCTGCAGCATATAAGAGAACGAGTTCCGTATCCTACGTGATCATCATCTCCACTATTACTGGAGTGATACTTCCATCTCGACATCACACCCAATACACTACGATTCTCAATATACCAGCAGAGGCGTACACAGAACCTGTTAAAGCCCTGGACGACCTAAAACCAAAGTACATTGATTGTCTCAAATATTAGCGGTGTAAGTCTCAGGTTAAGACCAAATACACCTACCCTGATTCGGACTTCCATAGACACATAATAATACTACCAATGGAATTCCGAGGGGTCTATCCAGAGCGAAACTGTTTTCCGTACCATCGGTAAAACACAACCTCCTACTAAACTTGCATGAGTATCATATACCCAAATATATGATAACTATGCCGTTATGCCCTCACAAAGCGCACAAGTGTAATACTAGTCTATTCCGCATTATCGATGTCCAATCTCGATAATACTACGACTAGGGATATTTAATGATTAAACCTTCGTGGATTGATACTGTCTCATATCATCTCAATCCAGGAACTAATCATATGGACCTCCTATCATTTATACATCTTGGTGATCTAATCACAAATGATAAGAGAGCAATCTCCTTTGTCACATAGTTAATTTGTACAACAACACCAGGATCTGTACAAATAATGACGCTATGGGTCATAACTGTCCAACAATCTCTCACTTGGCCTATAGCCAGTCACTCGAGTGTCCTACACCCGAACTATGTACGGTTCGCTCAAATTACTGAGAAAAGACTTTTTGTCAGCGGATTTGCATGATTATCATCCGATGCAATTTATACGATCATCACATCGCCACGATGTATGATCCGAACGAATCAGATGAATATCGAAGTATATATCTGGATCGTTGATGAGACCATTAATTCTTTAGCCTGCGCTGAAGCCTAGCTCAGCTGCTAACAGAACTATTCCTAATATAATTAGGATTTATTATCGACCCAAATGGCTTCTATTGCTGCTTCAGTTGCAGCAATGTTCCACTTTTGTTGTTTATCCGGTAACAGTATCTTGCTTGGAAGATTTCCAGTTCACTGTTCCGTTATTCAAACTTTATAGTACCGTTTTTACGACTTATAGTCGTTATTATCAGTTAGGAAACCTGCAGCAGTGATCCCATTTACTTCAAGTTCTCCTTCTCCATAGTTTAAGACAGCATCCTTAGTTCATCTAAGATACTAAAGGATGTTCCTAACATCAATCCAATGACTATCACTTGGATTGGCCCGATTGTGACTCCATATGCTCAAAGCGTATGAGACACCAGGTCGCGTACATTTATTTCAATGTACGAGTTTCTCGGAGAGTGTCAACAAATTAAATCTATCCCAATAGATCTTTATGTTGGAGATTCTAAGCATCCCAAGATCAATAATCAAGCATGAAACATAAGTGAATACATTCGAGAAAGTCGCGGAATACTTACATCGAGCGGTTGAGCGACGCTTGAGGCAACAAAAACTTTCACTTCCCTCCATGGACTGTTCACGGCAGTGCAGTGGTGTCCTCACTGGTTCGGCCATTTTGAATGAACTTCCAAGCTCCAAGCTTCGTCGTGGTGATTCCCGGCTCATGGGTGGAATTCCTATCACCTTCGCATTGATCCCGGAGTGTGCTAGTACTCTCGATTTTGCCACAAAATCACACTTGCTTCCCTTAATTTTGCTCACTGGTTTCGCAAAAACCAGAAAAAAGAGCCCACAGTGGGCGAGAGAGAGATAGGTGGAAGGAGAGGAAAGAGAGAGTTGGAAGGTGTTGGTTTTGTGTATATCATACACTTAATGAAATACCAAATTCATTATGCATATTTTGCTTTACAAAAAGTCAAGCATTAATGCCAACCACCACATCCATCAACTCACATCAAGTCACCTCAATCAAGTTGTCAAGTCACATCACTCAAAGTGACAAGTGATTTGACGCTTGATGCGACTAATGATTTGACGCTTGATTTGACTTGCGTGCCGCACTCGAATTCGAAATGAGAATGTGCTCGCAAATAATCCCGGGCTCGGGTTTGCTAATTCCAAATTAATGAATTTTCCGTTGCGACGTAATTAAATGATTACGCCTAGCGAAGTCACTATTCACGTCGCTAACGAATTAATTCTAAATTAACTACTTCGCCCGAATTAAAATCTAATTTTAATTCTGCGTCGAAATCCAATTTCGTATAATATATCGAATATATTATTTTATCGATCAATTCTAAATTAATCATTCCCTCTCTTTAAATGATATTTTATCCCAGATAAAATATCTCTGCAATTAATCCCAGATTAATTTTCTCTCTCATCTTACTAACCCAGATTAATTAAAGTGCGAGTCATACGTCATCTGTGAATCTTTGGGAAGCGACCCATGAGATCCCCAGATATGTTGGCAGTAAATTCGGTCGTCGCACTATCCGAACACGTAAGTACCTCGTACTACGTTATACCGAATTACAAGACAAGGTTGGCCTCTAGCAAAGCGCCATGCCTACCCAATTCTCCGGAAATATCCTTACAGGAATAAAGGATCTATATCAGGCGTAGTATATGGAGTATTGCGTATTCTGTCCGAGATCAGATGATCACATGCAAGGCCGGGGGCTGGTACAATGTCTGCCCCGTACGAAGCATATATCGGATGACGATCAACTAGTCTCTTTAATATCAGATAATCATGACCAAGTCATATTATCCCGACGGTTGCAACCTTTATAGAGAACCAGTTCTGTATCCCTGCGTGATCATCAACTCCATATGACTGGAGTGACACTTCCGTCTTGACATCACACCCAACCCACTACGATTCTCAATATACCCAGCATCGGCGTACACAGAACCTGTTAAAGCCCTGGACGACCTCAACCAAAGTATATTGATTGTCGCAAGTATTAGCGGTGTAAGTCTCAGGTTAAGACCAAATACACCTACCCTGATTTCGGATTTCCATAGACACATAGTCATACTACTAATGGAATTCCGAGGGGGTCTTATCGAGAGCGAAGCTGTTTCCCGTACCATCGGTGAAACACAACCTCCTATTACACTTGCATGAGTATCCTATACCCAAATATATGAGAACTATGCCGTTGTGCCCTCACAACACGCACAAGTGTAATACTAGTCTTTTACGCATTCATCGATGTCCAATCTCGATAATGCTCTGACTAGGGATATTTAATGATTTATCCTTCGTGGATTGATACTGTCTCATATCATTCTCAATCGAGGAATAAATCACAGGGACCTCCTATCATTTATATATCTTGGTGATCTAATCACAAATGATAAGAGTGCACTCTCCTTTGTCACATTGTTAATTTGTACAACAACACCATGATCTGTAAAAATAGTGACGCTGTGGGTCATAATTGTCCAAAAACCTCCCACTTGGCCTATAGCCAGTCACTCGAGTGTCTTACACCCGAACTATGTTGATGAGTGGTATTTCTATCACTATTTCCCACTCATTTAACCTAATATTTTGTATAGTTTCTTGAGTTTTATGAACGTTTTGATGTATTTTGCAGATAAATAAAGTTTCAGGACATTCTGGAGGTGTTTTGGGGCAAAATGGACAAAATTGGACAAAAAGGGCAAAATCGTCATTTCAGCGTCGCGACGCCCAGCGTGCATCGAATCTGCTAACATGCGCCGGGTCCACAAAATCAGAATCTGAGAAAAGTTGACTTTGCTAACGTGCGCCGTGCCACGTGTCACCATCACAACGGAGATGCTAAAATGCGCCGTGCCACGTGTCGAAATCTCATTGCTCGGACGGCCACCGCCCCACGTGTCGCCACGTCACCTTCCACATCATCAAAGTGACGCAAGCAATGACGTCATGAACAGTGCCACGTCATCGGATAAGATTCTGAGCCGACCAACCAGCGCGTGACACGTGTCCTACTGTACCCAGCGTCGCGACGCTAGTGCAATTTGGGCGTCGCGACGCTGGAGCCTTATCCGAGCCTATAAATAGAGATCGAATTTTCAGTTTTCATTACACCTTTCTCTTTTTTTTTTAGTTCTAAATTGAGAGCTTCTCTCTCTAGAATATTTTAGTTTAAGTTTTTGTAAATATTTTTAATTACTTTTTAATAGTAATAGTAATTTTACTTTCTTACTTCTTACAATTTTTACTATTTACTATGTGTAGGTAACTTTTCATCGCTAAGGTAAAAAGGTAATTCTTTTACTATTGCTATTTAGATTAATCTCCCTAAAATATAATATATAAACTATTTATAACCGGACTTAATAAGGATACCTCCAGATTGGTCGGTTGGTTATTAAATAATTATTCCGCCTTTATGGCTGGTTTATTTTTGTTCCGCCTTTATGGCTGGTATATTTCTGTTCCGCCTTTATGGCTGGTTAATAACAAATATTACCGCCTTTATGGCTGGTTGATAAAATTATCACAAGTATATATTATATTTTATGGGAGATTTCTAATTAGTATTTAGTAGAAGTTAATTCCTTTTTCCTTAGCATTTTATTTATTTTTCTGCATTTACTTTTTAGTAATTTTTATCTTTGTTTTACTAGTCCTAACTATGTGTTGTAACTAAGTTAGTATTCTAGGGTGTGATGATTTCTAATATCACCGGATTTAAAAAGAGTTAGATTATAGTTGGGGTAATTAAAAGAGTTATTTGTTGAGTCATAATCTTAATGCTTTTTATTAACCGATCACTAATAAAATTGATTAGGTAAACTTAAAATGAACTAGACATAGGGATTTTAAGTTTAAGACCTTAGTCTCAACAACCCACGATCTTCCTTAAGGATAGATAATCCTTTAATAGATTTCCTTACAGGATAGGAATATACCTGTCGGGCGGGGGTAGTCATAATTGGAACTCAATCTTAATGAATCTAGATAATTTAATTGATATAGACATATGGTTCAATTGGATTATACTAGGTATTTGTAAATGATCATTCGGAAGAGGCTTTTACATAATTTAGTGTTCCAGATTAATAATTCAATAATTTACCTACTATGGTTAACTACTTCATCTTTTAAATGATATTAGAATGATTCACAACCCTAGATTTTTGTGTCTTTTGTATTTTCTTTAGTATTTTCTTTTATCTTTTTATTTATTTTATTTAGCAACGCCACTTATAACAAATCAAACAAACAATCTCTCTATTCTCCATTTAATTAGATATTTGTAAATAAATAGATTCAACAATTAATAACAACAGTAGGAATTAAGTCCTCGTGGGATCGATATTTTTATACTACTTGAACGATACGTGCGCTTGCGTTATACGTGTGTGTTTACGCCGGTCAAGTTTTTGGCGCGCCGTTGCCGGGGACTTAATTTTCTTGAGTTATTAATTTTGAAACTATCAAATTTACTTATATCTAATTTTCTTTCTTTTATTTTGTAATTTTTATTTCTTTTGTTTTCAGGTGATTAAAAATGGAACATTACTGGGAAATTGAGAAATCACAAGCGTTACAAGAAAATACACCCCAAATCTGGAAGCAACAGTCCGATTTTCTGAGGCCTGTTGTGTTGGACAAAATGACCCATAGCGTCACTATTTGCACAGATCATTGTGTTGTTGTAGCAAATTACTACTATGTAATAAGGAAATTGCACTCTCATCATTTGTGATTAGATCACCATAGATATATAAATGAAGAGAGGTCCCTATGATTAGTTCCTGGATTGAGATGATATGAGACAGTATCAGTCCACGAGGATTAATCATTAAATATCCCTAGTCGTAGTATTATCGAGACAGGACATCGATAATGCGGAATAGGCTAGTATTGCACTTGTGCGTGTTGTGAGGGCACAACGGCATAGTTCTCATATATATAAGTATTGGATACTTATGCAAGTGCGATAGGAGGTCGTGTTTCACCGATGGTACGGGAAACAGCTTCGCTCTGGATAGGACCCTCAGAATCCCATTGGTATTATGACTATGTGTCTATGGGAGGCCGAATCAAGGTAGGTGTGTATGGTCTTAACCTGAGACTTACATCGCTAATACTTACGATAATCGATAAACTTTGGTTTTGGTGGTAGGGGACTTTTACAGGTTTGAGTACACCACTTCTGGGTTTATCAGAGAGTCGTAGAGTATTGGGTGTGATGTCAAGACGGAAGTGTCACTTCAGTCATTTGGAGTTGATGTCACGCAGGATACGGTACTAGTGCTCTTGAGTGTTGCGCAACCCATCGGGATATTGTGACCAGGTCATGTATATCCGATTATAGAGACTATGTTACCAGACATCCGATATGTGCTTCGGACGGGGTAGACACTTATCCAGCCCCAGCCCTAGCACGTGATTATCCGATACTGGGCCGATATACACAATACTACGGTATATACGCTTGATACAGATCTATATATTCCTGTAAGAATATTTCTGGAGAATTGGGTAGGCATGGCGCTTTGCTAGAAGCCAACCTTGTCTTGTAAATCGATATAAACGTAGTACGAGGTACTTACGTGTTCGGACAGTCCGACGATCGTATTTACTGCCAACATATCCGGAGATCTCATGGGTCGCTTCCTGAAGATTCACCGATGATGTATTACTCGCACTTTGATTAATCTGGGATTAATTAGAAGAGAGAGATAGAATTAATCTGGGATTAATTCAATGAGAGAGAAAATTAATCTGGGATTATTTACGGAGATATTTTATCTCGGATAAAATATCGTTAAAGAGAGAGAACGATTAATTTGGAATTAATCGATAAAATTAATATATTCGATATATTAATCGAAATTGGATTTCGACGCGGAATTAAAATTAGATTTTAATTCGGGCGAACGAATTAATTTAGAATTAATTCGTTAGCGACGTGAATAGTGAATTCGCTAAGCGTAATCACTTAATTACGACGCGACGGAAAATTCGTTATTTGGAATTAGCGAACCCGAGCCCGAGAGTGATTGCGAGCGCATTCGCATTTCGAATTCGAGCGCGGCACGCAAGTCACATCAAGCGTCAAATCGCTAGTCGCGTCAATCGTCAAATCAATTGTCACTTTGAGTGATGTGACTTGACAACATGTCACTTTATTAAAGTGAATAGATGTGATTTGAAAAGTGATGTGTGATATGACTTAAAGTTGTAAATAAAAGTGATGGAATATGAAAAGGTTTGGAATTTATATATTTGTTTTATTTATTTTTGGAAAATAAATGAATAAATATAAATTACTTTTTCTTTTCACTTTTTAGACACACTTTCGGTCCTCTCTCTCATACATGCAAGGACTTCACGGTTTCACACAAAAAAATGGAGCCAAAACCTTCTATCTTCTCTCTCGGTTGGACCGTTTTTCTTCTCCTTCTTGTTCTGTTTTCTGCCGAAAATGGAGAAGCAAGATAATGATTTTTGTGGCAAAAATCAAGTGCTAGCACACCTTGAGCATACTTAGGTGATAGGGAAGCATCTTCTTGAGCAAGGAAGCTTGAAGCTTGGAGCTTCAATGGTGATCTTCAATGGCCGAAAATGGTGGAGATCTACACGCCAAAACCGAGCAGTCCACTGTCAAAGGAAGCCATTGCCGAGCTTGGAGGGAGCTCAAAAATCGCACCTTGTTCTTCAAACATCAAAACCGAAATTCAATGTGAGTTGATTCCGCCACCTCCTTTGATGTGTTTATATGTGATTTTTTATGCATTATTTGTTGATCTTGGGACTTGATTAAACTCCACATGTTGTTCAGCCCAATAACTATCACTGGATGCCAGAATCAAGCAATATCACATTTGCTCAACAGAATGAAATGGGGAGATGTGTAATATGTGATGGTAACCACCCGAGCGATCAATGTATTTACCTTTCAGAGTGGCAGAATTTTTGGAATCAACCAAGGTACGAAGAATCATCACATTTTCCATCTTATCCACCATCTTCCTTCGATTCTTATCAAGAACCAGAGCCATCCGAGGAAGATCAATTGATTCACATGTTTAAAGAACAAGAAGCTCGATTTGATACACAAATTCAGAGTAACGCAGAATCCATACAGAGAATGACATATCAAATCAGACAATTAATAGAAAACCAGAACATCATACCTCAAGAACCAGTTTCAGATGACACTGATGAAGCCTTCGAGTACCCAGAAATCCACAATGACACCTTAACAAAGGAGGAGGCTGAGGAGAATCAAGAACCAGAGGTATCAGTTCAGGAACCCGAACCGACAAAGTCTCGATTTGATTTCTATTATTCAGATTCTGACGAGGATGAAACTGAGCTGTTTGTCCCAAATACATCAAAAATTGAGGATGGAATTCTGTATCCTCAAAATGAAGATCTTGGAGATTCCATTGCACAAATGTTTGATCAAGATCTACCTGAGCCAATCATTTCAACCAGATCAGAGGATGAAGACCTAAAATCTAACATTTCTTTTCAGGTTGACAATTTTGAAACATGTATTTCACAGATGACAGATGAAGAGCTGAATGCAGAAATTTTCAAATACATCTGTGAAGAAAAGGTGGAGCAAGAAAAAGAGCAAATGGAGGAGCAAATGTCTGACCTTAATAAAGATCCAGAGCATTCAGGAAAAACATCGCTGTTTTGGGGAGTACAAACCAAAGATATCAACCAGAAGCTTGATAGAATGGAACTTCCATTCCAAGTCAAGCACCATACGAGACCTCCTGACTTTCTTTCTTTCTTTTCAGGAATCACTGGAGCAACAAAGATAAAAAAGGTGGCACGAGCACTAAATATGACAAAACTCTTTTTGCCACTTTACCGTTGGAAGAGACCCTTCAAAAGCAACGCTCACGGGATTGTCTTTAATAAGACATCCAAAACGACGCTGAAACCTCCTTAACAGATGAATTTCAGTCACGTCTGGCTGAAGACGAAAAATTTAGCGCTAGCAGGGAGGCAACCCATGCAATTTGTTGTAATTTCTGTTTTCATATTTAGTGTGAACTTTTTAATTTTGTGTGTTATTTTTGTAGGGAAAGGCACAACTGGAGCATTTTAAGACAGATGGAATTGTGTTTGGCAATCAAAAAGGAGAAACAATTCATTAACGATGGCTGAATAAGGAATGAAATCTTAAGACACATCCTAATGGATATTTATACTAAACGAATGGCGTATTGCATACACAATTCCGTTGCCTTAATTATTGCTTTGATTTGCTTTTCTGTTGTAATTATCTTTATTTTCGTAGACAGGATCCAGACTTTTTGACCTTTCATGATCTCTTTTGTTGTTTAGCTAATAAGCTTCCTCTGGAAGATACTTGTGCTATTATTACTCACCCCTTTTCAGGTACTATAAATTCAGCCCGTCATTGCACTTTTGAAGGCATCCAGAGTTAAGAAAGAAATACATAAAAAAAAATGGAAGCCACTTCAAGAAGACGAGTTGAGAATATTTGTGTGTTTTGCGGTAGTACTGTTGGTACTAAACCACAATACATAGAGGCAGCACAGGAATTGGGTCGAGTCTTAGCAGCAAGGAATATGCACCTAATATATGGCGGAGGAAATCTCGGACTTATGGGGATCGTTTCAAAGGCCGTACAGGAAGGAGGCAGTCATGTTTTGGGAATCATCCCAAAACCCTTGGCAGAGGCAAATCTTATTGAACCAACAAACGGAGAAGAACTAATTGTGCCAGGTATGTCTGAACGACTGGTAGAAATGATTAACCGTTCTGATGCTTTTATTGCTTTGCCAGGTGGCTTGGGTACATTGGAGGAAATTTTTATAGTACTATCTTGGGCGAACCTGAACATACACCAGAAACCGCTTGGATTGCTCAACGTTGATGGATTTTATGATTTTCTTTGTGTGTTTCTTGATGATGCTCGAAGAAATGGGTTCGTGTCAAAACCTATGAAAGAACTCCTATTCACTGCCAGAACTGCACCGGATCTAATAGACCAACTCGTAGCCTTGAACCACAAGTTGACCCTATCATTTCAAAGATAAAATGGTCCGATGACGATCGTGGTAAGCAGCGTCGAATAAATCTGGATCTTACCTTTAATTTCCGGTAGAATTTCAGCTAACCAGGTACGATTTTCTAAACTCTTCTTCTACTTTTTAAGACATTGGGGACAATGTCTCATTTAGGTTTGGGGGTGAGGTATAGTTAATAGTACTTGTTTGTATTGTGTGTTTTATTTTTAGTCCAAAATTTTTCGAAAAATACAAAAAAATTAAAAAATTAATAAAAACAAAGGGCATATTTAAAGCTAGGTGATGATTTGGTGTCTTCCTTCACTCACTACCTTTTATAAGGAAAAGCTGTGGAGGCACCTAGATAATCATTCATTGTAGCGTGTTGTGACAGACTAGTTTGGAGGACTCGTTGTTTATTCCTGACAACAAGCGATAAGAGCCTAAGGGGCTAGGGTACTTAAGTGAGCCTCGCTCCACCTTCCCTCTGGGGAATCTACAACGGGAAGTCCATTCGACAGTTAGTCACACACCATAAACTGAGCCTTTGATTAAACTTTTAAAACATGTAAATTATAGTTTTATGACTAGTAGAAATGTTTTGTTGTTATGTTGACTAAAAAGATGAAATTGGTAAGAAATAGCTGTGTAAGGAATTTCCACTCCTGAGACGTATTTCAAACCTAATTCAAAACAAGTTAATTTTTGTTTATTCACTTTTGAATTATTAATCTGTAAATTCTCCATAAAACTGACTAAAATGAATCTTCATATACTTAGTTAGCAGATATTATCAACATACATGGTAACATACAGACATAAGCTAAAATTGAAAAGTTTGTAATATCTTACTCTAGTTCATTTGGAGGAAACATCTAAAAAAATAGTGATGGAATAAAAAAAAAAAAAAAATCTGAGATCCGAGTTATTAAGTCTGTAAGGGTATTTTAATACCTAATGCCCTAAAACCAACTGGTTTGGGAGTCATTGGCCCAAAGCTCGTTACATGGATCAAAAATGATGAAAAATTTATATATATGTATATAATATCTGAAGTCTGAGTAATTAAGTCCTTAGGGGTGTCTTAACACCTGATGCCCTAAAGCCAACTGGTTTGGGAGTCACCGACCCAAAGCTCGCTACATAGACGGAAGATATTGTAATAAAATAAAAAATAGTCAAATTCAGAAAATCAAAGAAAAAATCAGAAAAATCAGAAAAAATTATTCCATTGCTACAAAAAGGTGTGAAATCTGATAGAACTTTAGGACAAAAATATTACTCTCTTATCAACTGCACTTATAACTGTTGTGGGCAAAAATGAGTTGTTTAATATTTTGTTGGCTGTGTATATGAAGAATGGTAAAAATAATCGGAGAATTTACTTATTCAGTAAATTCAAAAGTGAAACAAAACATCTAGTAACTTAGATTAGAAATTTCACCTGATTAGTCACTAACATCTTTATTCTCTTTTCGCTTGTCTTTTTGCTTTTGTGTGCATTAGTTTTAATACCTTTTTACTTTTGTAAAATGTTTGTGGGTATCATTGCTGTAAACCTTCACGAGACTACAACTCGTCCACTAGGGACACCTAGGGGTTTAAAGGCTTGTTGCATACGCTAAATGTAACCGTGATCCCTACGAAAATGGCTTAGTGAAATTTTATTATGTTATTTTATTCTGTATTTTGCTCGAGGACTAGCAAAATGTTAGGTTTGGGGGTGTGATGAGTGGTATTTCTATCACTATTTCCCACTCATTTAACCTAATATTTTGTATAGTTTCTTGAGTTTTATGAACGTTTTGATGTATTTTGTGTTATTTTGCAGATAAATAAAGTTTCAGGACATTCTGGAGGTGTTTTGGGGCAAAATGGAAAAAATTGGACAAAAAGGGCAAAATCGTCATTTCAGCGTCGCGACGCTGAAGCCTTGCGCGTCGCGACGCCCAGCGTGCGCCGAATCTGCTAACATGCGCCGGGGTCCACAAAATCAGAATCTGAGAAAAGTTGACTTTGCTAACGTGCGCCGTGCCACGTGTCACCATCACAACGGAGATGCTAAAATGCGCCGTGCCACGCATCGAAATCTCATTGCTCGGACGGCCCCCCCCCACTCGTGTCGCCCTCGTCGCCTTCCACATCATCAAAGTGACGCAAGCAATGACGTCATGAACAGTGCCATCATCATCGGATAAGATTCTGAGCCGACCAACCAGCGCGTGACACGTGTCCTACTGTACCCAGCATCGCGACGCTAGTGCAATTTGGGCGTCGCGACGCTGGAGCCTTATCCGAGCCTATAAATAGAGATCGAATTTTCAGTTTTCATTACACCTTTCTCTCTTTTTTTTTTAGTTCTAAATTGAGAGCTTCTCTCTCTAGAATATTTTAGTTTAAGTTTTTGTAAATATTTTTAATTACTTTTTAATAGTAATAGTAATTTTACTTTCTTACTTCTTACAATTTTTACTATTTACTATGTGTAGGTAACTTTTCATCGCTAAGGTAAAAAGGTAATTCTTTTACTATTGCTATTTAGATTAATCTCCCTAAAATATAATATATAACTATTTATAACCGGACTTAATAAGGATACCGCCAGATTGGTCGGTTGGTTATTAAATAATTATTCCGCCTTTATGGCTGGTTTTTTTTTGTTCCGCCTTTATGGCTGGTATATTTCTGTTCCGCCTTTATGGCTGGTTTAATAACAATATTACCGCCTTTATGGCTGGTTGATAAAATTATCACAAGTATATATTATATTTTATGGGAGATTTCTAATTAGTATTTAGTAGAAGTTAATTCCTTTTTCCTTAGCATTTTATTTATTTTTCTGCATTTACTTTTTAGTAATTTTTATCTTTGTTTTACTAGTCCTAACTATGTGTTGTAACTAAGTTAGTATTCTAGGGTGTGATGATTCTAATATCACCGGATTTAAAAAGGGTTAGATTATAGTTGGGGTAATTAAAAGAGTTATTTGTTGAGTCATAATCTTAATGCTTTTTATTAACCGATCACTAATAAAATTGATTAGGTAAACTTAAAATGAACTAGACATAGGGATTTTAAGTTTAAGACCTTAGTCTCAACAACCCACGATCTTCCTTAAGGATAGATAATCCTTTAATAGATTACCTTACAAGATAGGAATATACCTGTCGGGCGGGGTAGTCATAATTGGAACTCAATCTTAATGAATCTAGATAATTTAATTGACATAGACATATGGTTCAATTGGATTATACTAGGTATTTGTAAATGATCATTCGGAAAAGGCTTTTACATAATTTAGTGTTCCAGATTAATAATTCAATAATTTACCTAACTATGGTTTAACTACTTCATCTTTTAAATGATATTAGAATGATTCACAACCCTAGATTTTTGTGTCTTTTGTATTTTCTTTAGTATTTTCTTTTATCTTTTTATTTATTTTATTTAACAACGCCACTTTCAACAAATCAAACAAACAATCTCTCTATTCTCCATTTAATTAGATATTTGTAAATAAATAGATTCAACAATAATAACAACAGTAGGAATTAAGTCCTCGTGGGATCGATATTTTTATACTACTTGAACGATACGTGCGCTTGCGTTATACGTGTGTGTTTACGCCGGTCATATGTACGGTTGGCTCAAATTGCTGAGAAAAGGCTTTCGTCAGCGGATTTGCATGATTATCGTCTGATGCGATTTATACGATCATCACATCGCCACGATGTATGATCCAAAGGAATCAGATGAATATCGAAGTATGTATCTGGATCGTTGATGAGACCATTAATTCTTTAGCCTGTGCTGACTCCTAGCTCAGCTGCTAACAGAATTATATCTAATCTAACTAGATTTATTATCGACCCAGAAGGCTTCTATTGCCGCTTCAGCTGCAGCAATAACCCGTAATTGTTGTTTATTCGATAACAGTATCTTGCTTGGAAGATTTCCAGCTCACTGTACGTAATTCAAACTGTATTGTACCTTTTGCGACTTTTAGTCGTCTTATCGGTTAGGAAACTTGTTATAGTGATCCCAGTCACTTCAAGTTCTCCATATCCTTAGTTTAAGATAGCATCCTTAGTTCTCTAAGACACTAAGTATGTTTTTAACTTTAATCTAGTGACTATCACTTAGATTGGCCTGATTGTGAATACATATGCTCAAAGCGTATGAGACACCAGGTCGCGTACATTTTTCAATGTATGATTTCTCGGAGAGTATTCGAAAGCCAAGCTTTCACCGATTGTTATGGGAATATCATTTCCATGAAATTAAGTATTATCATTATTTTATAGGACAGCCACTGTCAGTGCCCTCCCACTAACCCTCTTATATACACAAGAATCATTTCGTTTTTAATTAAATCATAAACTATTATGATTTCATCAAAATGATAATTCCAAGAACCTATGATTGCTTCAATCCAAACATGGATCGAATAACCCGCAAACCTTGTTTGCTAGTTTTGGTACGACAAAATCGATAGGATGTTTTAAACATCCTCCAAAAGGTTTCCTTTTTAGGAAAGCGAATTTTCCCGTAAAGTTGTCATGTTTCATAAATGAAACATGCAGCATTAGCAAGCATTATCCAAATGGATTTACCGTGGCAACAGGTAAAAGGTTGAATCAGAATCAACACAATGTTGATAATGATACCTTTCCGCTAAAATCCTAGCTTTATACGTTGGTATGTTGCCATCCATGTACGTCTTCCTTGAAGACTTATAGTACCAATAGGCACAATGCCTTGCGGCACATCAACTAGTATCCAAACTAAGTTGATATACATGGAATCCATTTCGGATTCATGACAGTTTGTCATAATTAGGGAGTCGATACCTTGTATCACTTCCTCATACGTAGTCAGTTGGTATACCTCAATAAGATAGATATCTTTATGAGGTGAGATCAGAAACCCATACCCCAGGTTGTTTTCTGACTCTCTCCGACATACGCGGTTCTTATGTATTCAAAGATTATGGTATAGTTTCATCCTTGATGAACTATTTGTGTTCCATTAGGATTCGGTGCCTGGAATAGTATTACTCCGATTTTCATCGAGTTTTACTATCCTCCCACTTACCACTGCATATAGGTATTCCTCTTAGGAAAACGACATGGTGAGCAACAATCTAATTGTTCTCTTTGTGAGTTGTATAAGTACTATACTTTGGTATCCCTAAGATAGCCTACAATTGGCACTTATCCAATTTGGGTTCTAGTTTGGTATCATCCAAACGTATGCCTGACATTCCCAAATTATCAGGAATGAGAAACCCGGTTTCTTTCCCTTTCATATCTAATATGATATCTGTCAAACATATTTTATGGAACCTTATTCTAAATAAGTTCTGCACTGTTTATTCTTATCCGTTGAAGGAAATGGTAGCTCAGAGCGACTAATGATTAACCTTATCATGTCCAACAAAATTCGGTTTATCCATTCGGACACACCGTCACTTTGACGTGTTCCGGGAGGAGTCCTATTTGAAAGAATACTATAATCGTTCAAGTATACTAGAAACTTATTGCTTAAGTATTTTCCATTACGGTCTTACCGTGACAGTTTAATACTATAGCCGATCTGTTTGTCTATTTCGTGTCGAAACTTAAAAGTTTCCGATTTGTGTTCTTAAAAAGAAACACATAACCATAATGCGATGCCACATCCGTAAAGGTCAAGAAACATTCATATCCACATCTAGCCTAGCTAGACATGGGCCCACTTGCTTCACTATGAACTAGGGCTAACAGGTCGGTGGCATTTACACTTTTACCAAGTAAAGGTGTTTTAGGCACTTTGCCCAATAAACTAGATTCATAGACTTTATTTGATTGGAATCAAATTAGGCCGAGTACCTACTATTCAAAAGTGCGGATATACGAGTCTTGTTTGATTGTGTCCCAGACAACAATGCCACAATATGTTTCTTCTGATCAAATCAGTTTGAGCTATTTGTTTGTCATTATATACATTTGAGATTTATTTATATTCAAAATATAAATGTTGTTATTCATATTTAATGTGTTTATCTCAATATCATCTTTATATAATAAAACACTTTAGTGTTCTAGAATATAAAGGTTCACCTGCAGCGGGTTAAACACTGATATAGAGATAATGTATCTAGTCAAACTAGTTATATTATAACAGTTTCCTAATCATGCTCATAGCAGATTCGTAACATCAATATATATTTATGTACCACACTAAGTATTTAAAATCCAATTTCAATACTAGTAATGAACATAATCTTGAAAAACATATTTGAAGTCAGAGCCTTGCTCGTCTTCAATTCCTTCATGTCTGCTTTGTCCAAACGGCAGTCACGCTTCCGCGATCCCGTTTGCCACATTTAGGCAGACATTTTGGGATATGTCCTTTATCTTCCCAGAAGATTATAATGATTTTGCCTTTGCCATTTTTCACATTCCAGAAGCCTTTGGCCAAGCCTCGGGTTGCTAGAATATCGAAGTAAAGTGCGCCTTGCGCTACTTGCCTAATTGCAAAGTTTGACTTTATCTCATTGAGAATAGTCATTAATTCTCCAAGAATTATTTATTGCAATTTTAGTAATTCTAAGATTCTAAGAATAGATTCTTTGAAGATCCTTCAATTTCATTATCATACTTTAAGGATCTAATCCTTAGTTCTGATTCAGAAATTAAGGAGTCTACTGCGATAAGTATAATGGATTAAGCACTAAAGTTATCATCACATAATCTTCCAAAGATTATGCTCTACTGTTTCCTTAACTCCGGGCTTAGGCTTAATATATTATTTTATCAAATAAAATAACTTATTATTTTTCCAAGACCATCCTGAAATTATTCCCAATTTGAAAATTAAACCATTTAAACACATTTTCCCTAGGATTATGTATTAAACGTCAATCTTTCAATTTATATCTTGATTCTAATAGTCCAACTATTTAATCAACGATTTGTGGTACTATATATTATAATTATTACAATAGTCCAACTATTTAATCAACTATAATTTAATAGATTAAAATCAATTATATTGATTACTATAATCCAATTATAAAATCAACTATAAATGAATAGTTTGAATATAGTCCAACTATTAATTAAAAAGACAATTTAAATATTAGTCCAACTAATATTTAATTGACGAATTATATTTGTTTGAGCGCGTATGGCAAGTAATTAAACGAATATTGCAAATTCAATTCTTGCTTCCCACTATTTTTCGGTGAGCCTCTAACCCTCTGTCGAGTACTCGGGAAACCGCGTTTCCTAGTGGGCTAGGATCCCGTTAAATATCACACAATCTTGACTTTGGCCAACAAATTGTATGATAATTAACTAGGTAGATCTCTAAGATCGATTGGATCCAATCCAATTCCTAGATCCGGTAGGGGGACATCCAAGTCCGAAACATATATCTTATATATGCTAATACATCCAATGTATTGGCTTTGGCACAACAAACTTAGTGATCCCAGTCAAGCGCGACCTATTGACCATGGAAAGCTTCATAATCAATGTCGATGGACAAGAAATGGTCTTGACTTTGGCCAATAAACCACAACTTGGACAAGACACTGACATGTAACAAAGCCTTCATGATTCAAACACATCTTCGACAGACAAAGGCCTTGACTTTGGCCAACAAACCAATGCCGTCTTAGATCTTGAGTGAGAATCACTCAATGGAAGGAAAAACTCTTAATATTATGCGAGGGTTTTTCGAGAGCAAATTGGCAACCAATTTATTATCTTTGTTAAGGTCTCATCATCATACAACCTTAAACATGCATTCTAAACACATAATAAAGCGCATATGATAAAATAATAATGATATGCGGATGGATACTTTACACATTGATCCTAAATCAAATCTCTTCATTTCTCTCTCCCGTTAGCACAAATATTTCTTCTACCTGTTACACTACACTTCTAAAGAAACCTCATTTACATTGAGGGGAATAGGTAAGAAGAGAATACAAAGAATAATGAGGTAATAAGGCTATACACGCAGGTCCAATTAATAAATCAAATTTATTACAACAATTTCTAAAATTGCCCCACCCATCTAATATCCATCCGATATACATTATTCATGCATCGCAACCATGTATTAACACAAGCATGTTATCAATCAATCTGATCAAATTAATTAATCTGATAATTAGTGAGCATCCAATGTTCAAACAAAGATTTGATTTTGCTCTCGAGTCAAACTCATTTTTTGCGAATAAGTACTCAAAGTACGAATTCTCGAATTAAATTAAACTACATCATTAAATCCAATTTAAAATGCATTCAATCCTAATTCATTATTTAATTCCAAATTAAATATCACACTTTATTTACGAACCTTTACGACTTAAATTCCAAATTTAATCGTTACGGGTCTCAAAGCCCGTTTAACGTCCAACGTCAATTTAATTAAAGTCCAATGGGCTTTTAATTAATTTCTTGAGGCGTGGACTTTTGGTCAACTCGGGTCAAACCGAATAACCAAAATCCAATCTGGGACTTACCCCATAAGCCTATAAATCAATCTTGGCCCATTAGGCCCAATTAAACTTTAAAGGTCCATTTGTCGCATTTGGGCTTTATGGAAGCGGTTTTGGGCCCAATTGGATCCAATCCAATTTTCCTTAACCCAACTTTGTACAACAAAGCCCATTAAGCCCAATAACAACACAACTAGCCCAAATCCAATTTAAGGCCCAATTAACTAAATTTCTAAAATCCAATTTTACAATTTAATTAATCAAAGTGCATTAACATAATTAATCACCCAAATCTTTATTTCCAAAACACAAATTAGGCTAATTAATCATACTCATCTACATCAATTAGTGTCCAACACAAATTAATCAAAAATCAAACCCAATTACATGCTTTTATGTTCTCGGCAATCTGGGGATTTTACGTCCGATTTGAATTCAATCCAATCAATTCCACAATCGACATTAAATCATATTTCCGAATGATTTCCAACACATCCAATTGTCAAAAATCAAAATCCCAAGACATTTTCGGGCATCACATTTTCGGCCAACACCAAAAAATTGGGGAAATTTGTTCCAAACATAATTTCAACAAATTGATCCAATCAATCCTTAATTCAAACACATTTAAGCATACTAATCCATCCAATTTCATTAATCATGCTCAAAATCAAATTTGCCCAATTTTAAGCCCTAAATAATTTTCATGCTTTTAACCAAGCTCTTGATACCATTGTTGGAGATTCTAAGCATCCCAAGATCAATAATCAAGCATGAAACATAAGTGAATACATTCGAGAAAGTCGCGGAATACTTACATCGAGCGGTTGAGCGACGCTTGAGGCAACAAAAATGTTCACTGCCCTCCATGGACTGTTCACGGCAGTGCAGTGGTGTCCTCACTGGTTCGGCCATTTTGAATGAAATTCCAAGCTCCAAGCTTCGTCGTGGTGATTCCCGGCTCATGGGTGGACTTCCCTATCACCTTCGCATTTATCCTGGAGTGTGGTAGTACTCTCGATTTTGCCATAAAATCACACTTGCATCCCTTAATTTTGCTCACTGGTTTCGCAAAAACCAGAAAAAAGAGCCCACAGTGGGCGAGAGAGAGAGAGGTGGAAGGAGAGGAAAGAGAGAGTTGGAAGGTGTTGGTTTTGTGTATATCATACACTTAATGAAATTCCAAATTCATTATGCATATTTTGCTTTACAAAAAGTCAAGCATTAATGCCAACCACCACATCCATCAACTCACATCAAGTCACCTCAATCAAGTTGTCAAGTCACATAACTCAAAGTGACAAGTGATTTGACGCTTGATGCGACTAATGATTTGACGCTTGATTTGACTTGCATGCCGCACTCGAATTCGAAATGAGAATGCGCTCGCAAATAATCCCGGGCTCGGGTTTGCTAATTCCAAATTAATAAATTTTCCGTAGCGACGTAATTAAATGATTACGCCTAGCGAAGTCACTATTCACGTCGCTAACGAATTAATTCTAAATTAACTCGTTCGCCCGAATTAAAATCTAATTTTAATTCTGCGTCGAAATCCAATTTCGTATAATATATCGAATATATTATTTTATCGATTAATTCCAAATTAATCATTCTCTCTCTTTAAATGATATTTTATCCTAGATAAAATATCTCCGCAATCAATCCCAAATTAATTTTCTCTCTCATCTTATTAATCCCAGATTAATTAAAGTGCGAGTCATACGTCATCAGTGAATCTTTGGGAAGCGACCCATGAGATCCCCGGATATGTTGGCAGTAAATTCGGTCGTCGAACTATCCGAACACGTAAGTACCTCGTACTACGTTTATACCGAATTACAAGACAAGGTTGGCCTCTAGCAAAGCGCCATGCCTACCCAATTCTCTGGAAATATCCTTACAGGAATAAAGGATCTATATCAGGCGTAGTATATGGAGTATTGCGTATTTCTGTCCAGTATCAGAAGATCACATGCAAGGCCTGGGGCTGGTACAATGTCTGCCCCGTACGAAGCACATATCGGATGACGAGCAACTAGTCTCTTTAATATCGGATAATCATGACCAAGTCATATTATCCCGACGGTTGCAACCTTTATAGAGAACCAGTTCTGTATCCCTGCGCGATCATCAACTCCATATGACTGGAGTGACACTTCCGTCTTGACATCACACTCAACATACTACGATTCTCAATATACCCTGCATCGGCGTACACAGAACCTGTTAAAGCCCTGGATGACCTCAACCAAAGTATATTGATTGTCGCAAGTATTAGCGGTGCAAGTCTCAGGTTAAGACTAAATACACCTATCCTGATTTCGGATTTCCAGAGACACATAGTCATACTACCAATGGAATTCCGAGGGGGTCTTATCGAGAGCGAAGCTGTTTCCCATACCATCGGTGAAACACAACCTCCTATTACACTTGCATGAGTATCCTATTCCCAAATATATGAGAACTATGCCGTTGTGCCCTCACAACGCGCACAAGTGTAAGACTAGTCTTTTACGCATTAATCGATGTCCAATCTCGATAATGCTCTGACTAGGGATATTTAATGATTTATCCTTCGTGGATTGATACTGTCTCATATCATTCTCAATCGAGGAACAAATCACAGGGACCTCCTATCATTTATATATCTTGGTGATCTAATCACAAATGATAAGAGTGCAATCTCCTTTGTCACATTGTTAATTTGTACAACAACACCATGATCTGTACAAATAGTGACGCTATGGGTCATAATTGTCCAACAACCTCCCACTTGGCCTATAGCCAGTCACTCGAGTGTCTTACACCCGAACTATGTACGGTTGGCTCAAATTGCTGAGAAAAGGCTTTCTTCAGCGGATTTGCATGATTATCGTCTAATGCGATTTATACGATCATCACATCGCCACGATGTATGATCCGAACGAATCAGATGAATATCGAAGTATGTATCTGGATCGTTGATGAGACCATTAATTCTTTAGCCTGTGCTAACGCCTAGCTCAGCTGCTAACAGAATTATATCTAATCTAATTAGATTTATTATCGACCCAGAAGGCTTCTATTGCCGCTTCAGCTGCAGCAATAACCCGCAATTGTTGTTTTTTCGGTAACAATATTTTGCTTGGAAGATTTCCAGCTCACTGTACCGTAATTCAAACTGTATATTACTTTTTGCGACTTTTAGTCGTCTTATCGGTTTAGGAAACTTGCTACAGTGATCCCAGTCACTTCAAGTTCTCCATCTCCATAGTTTAAGATAACATCCTTAGTTCTCTAAGACACTAAGTATGTTTTTAACTTTAATCTAGTGACTATCACTTAGATTGGCTTGATTGTGAATACATATGCTCAAAGAGTATGAGACACCAGGTCGCGTACATTTTTCAATGTAGGATTTCTCAGAGAGTATTCGAAAGCCAAGCTTTCACCGATTGTTATGGGAATATCATTTCCATGAAATTAAGTATTATCATTATTTTATAGGACAGCCACTGTCAGTGCGCTCCCACTAACCCTCTTATATACACAAGAATCATTTCGTTTTTAATTAAATCATAAACTATTATGATTTCATCAAAATGATAATTCCAAGAACCTATGATTGCTTCAATCCAAACATGGATCGAATAACCCGCAAACCTTGTTTGCTAGTTTTGGTACGACAAAATCGATAGGATGTTATAAACATCCTCCAAAAGGTTTCCTTTTCAGGAAAGCGATTTTCCCGTAAAGCTGTCATATTTCATAAATGAAACATGCAGCATTAGCAAGCATTATCCAAATGGATTTACCGTGGCAACAGGTAAAAGGTTGAATTAGAATCAACACAATGTAGATAATGATACATTTCCGCTAAAAGCCTTGATTTATACGTTGGTATGTTGCCATCCATGTATGTCTTTCTTGAAGACTTATAGTACCAATAGGCACAATGCCTTGCGGCACATCAACTAGTATCCAAACTAAGTTGATATACATGGAATCCATTTCGGATTCATGACACTTTGTCATAATTAGGGAGTCGATACCTTGTATCACTTCCTCATACGTAGTCAGTTGGTATACCTCATTAAGATAGATATCTTTATGAGGTGAGATCAGAAACCCATACCCCAAGTTGTTTTCTGACTCTCTCCGACATACGCGGTTCTTGTGTATTCGAAGATTATGGTATAGTTTCATCCTTGATGAACTATTTATGTTCCATTAGGATTCGGTGCCTGGAATAGTATTACTCCGCTTTTCATCGAGTTTTACTATCCTCCCACTTACCACTGCATATAGGTATTCCTGTTAGGAAAACGACATGGTGAGCAACAATCTAATTGTTCTCTTTGTGAGTTGTATAAGTACTATACTTTGGTATCCCTAGGACAGCCTACAATTGGCACTTATCCAATTTGGGTTCTAGTTTGGTATCATCCAAACGTATGCCTGGCATTCCCAAATTATCAGAAATGAGAAACCCGGTTTCTTACCCTTTCATATCTAATATGATATCTGTCAAACAGATTTTATGGAACCTTATTCTAAATAAGTTCTGCACTGTTTATTCTTATCCGTTGAAGGAAATTGTAGCTCAGAGCGACTCATGATTAACCTTTTCATGTCCAACAAAATTCGGTTTATCCATTTGGACACACCGTCACTTTGACGTGTTCCGGAAGGAGTCCTCATTGAAAGAATACTATAATCTTTCAAGCATTATCCAAATGGATTTACCGTGGCAAAAGGTAAACTGTTTCGTTGTAATCGACACAATGTTGATAACGATACCTTTTCGCTACAAGCCTAGCTCAGTACGTTGGTATGTTGCCTTCCATGTATGTATTCCTGAAGACTTATATAGTACCAATAGGCACAATGCCTGCCGGTACATCAACTAGTATCCAAACTTAGTTGGTATACATGGATCCGTTTCGGACATCATGGAACTTTTCCATAATAGGGAGTCGATACCTTGTATCACTTCCTCATACGTAGTCAGTTGGTATTCCTCAATAAGATTGATATCTTTATGAGGTGAGATCAGAAACTCATACCCCAGGTTGTTTTTTGACTCTCTCCGACTTACGTGGTTCTTGTGTATTCGAATATTACTGGTATAGTTTCATCCTTGATGAACTATATGTGTTCCATTAAGATTCGGTGCCTAGAATAGTATTACTCCGATTTTCATCGAGTTTTACTTTCCTCCCACTTACCACTGCATATAGGTATTCCTCTTAGGAAAACTACATGGCGAGCAACAATTAGATTGTTCTAATGTGAAATTGATCAAACTGATTTGGCGATCAATATCAGGTTGGGGCGAGGCCCACACCATTATCAGTTTGGGGCAAGACCCACATTAGTATCAGTTTTGGGGCGAGGCCCACATCAGTATCAGTTTGGGGCGAGGCCCACATCAGTATCATTGTGGGGTCGAGGCCCACATCTATATTAGTTTGGGGCGAGGCCCACACCAATATCAGTTTGGGGCAAGGCCCACATCAGTATCAGTTTAGGGCAAGGCCCACATCAGTATCAGGTTGGGGCGAGTCCCACACCATTATCAGTTTGGGGCAAGACCCATATTAGTATCAGTTTTGGGGCGTGGCCTACATCAGTATCAGTTTGGGGTGAGGCCCACATCAGTATCAATGTGGGGGCGAGGCCCACATGAGTATCAGTTTGGGGCGAGGCCCACACCAGTATCATTTTGGGGCGAAGCCCACATCAGTATCAATGTGGGGGCGAGGCCCACATCAGTATCAGTTTAGGGCGAGGCCCACACCAGTATCAGTTTGGGGCAAGGCCCACATCAATATCAGTTTGGGGCGAGGCCCACATCAGTATCAGTTTGGGGCGAGGCCCACACCAGTATCAATTTGGGGCAAGGCCCATATTAGTATCAGTTTTGGGGCGAGGCCCACATCAGTATAAGTTTGGGGCGAGGCCCACACCAGTATCAATTTGGGGCAAGGCCCATATTAGTATCAGTTTTGGGGCGAGGCCCACATCAGTATCAGTTTGGGGCGAGGCCCACATCAGTATCAGTTTGGGGATGATTCCCAAGGTCGTGAACCCCATCATTAGCAGTTTTCGGGATGCGTCCTAGGGTCGAGGCTCCCTACATCATCATTTTTGGGATGCGTCCTAGGGTCGTGACCCACATTGTCAGCGGTATTGGGATGCGTCCCAGGGTCGAGGCCCCCGTTTTCTGTTACAGTTATTGGGATGCGTCCCAAGGTCGCGGACCCACTGTATCAGCAATTTTAGTTCCGGGATGCGTCCTAGGGTCGAGGCCCACACATCATCAGAATGCCGGGAATGGCACTCCGAAAGTGGAGCATGGTTCGGAAATGGACCACTATCTTATCAGACGCCGAAAATGGCACTCTGAAAGTGGAGCATGGTTTGGAAATGGACCACTATCACATCAGACGCCAAAAATGGCACTCTGAAAGTGGAGCACGGTTCGGAAATGAACCACTATCACATCAGACGCCGAAAATGGAGCACGGTTCGGAAATGGACCACTATCACATCAGACTTCGAAAATGGCACTTCGAAAATGGAGCACGGTTCAGAAATGGACCAAGGAAGGTCTAACCCATCAAAATAGGAAACATATCCATGCATACATGCATACATATCACATACATGCAATTTTTGTTTTGTATTCGCAGGTTTGTAGCGGGAAAGACCATATCATCAAGTAACGGTTCAAAAATGAGCCACATTCTAGCACAGCACGGTTCAGAAATGGACCACAATAGATGCCGAAAATGGCGATCCAAAATGGAGCACACACAACAGATTTCGAAAATGGCGCTCCAAAATTGAGCAACACAACAGATGCGGAAAATGGCGTTCCAAAATGGAGCACACACAACAGATGCCAAAAATGGCGCTCCAAAATGGAGCACACACAACAGATGCCGAAAATGGCACTCCAAAAATGGAGCACAGTTCGAAAATGGACCACCAGATCAACTCAGTTCGAAGCAGCAGGCAAGTCAGGTGGCAGCTGGCGTGCCAGGTAAGTAAAAATGCATTGCATAACTTTGATAGGATTTTCATTGTCACACATTGCACAAGTGTCATCAAAGTGGGGGCGACTGTAGGCACTACATCATATAAGTCCCGATGATGAGTCTCGTACGGAGGCACTACTCTTTAGTTTGCGGAAGTCGCGGGAAACGAATGTCGGAAATGGAAATTCAGAATAAGTATGTCATCGGATTCAGTTCACATGTTCACTGCTTTCGTTCGTGCTGCGATCGTGAGCACGTTTGAACATCAAGCAGATTGCGGGCATTCGTGTAGCGTTCGAATCGGTGTTCGAATGGTGTCAGTACTTCTGGTTTTGTTGCTAGCCTTACGTCCAAGCCCAATTAGCCCACCAAAATCTACCCAAAAATAATTAAAACATTTAAAACATGTCACAAATTAAAATAATATCCTTCCTAAATTAAATAAATCACATTCCAATCTAAATAATTCACATATCTAAATAAAACAAATAATATATATCATCTTCCCAATCAAGCCCAATCATATCCCTAATTAAATAGACACTTTCCTTGTGATATAGTAATTAGGAGATATCACCATTGATTGCATGATTCCCTTTCCTATTCACACAAAATGAACCCTAGCCTTTGCCTATAAAAGAAGACAGAAGCCCAACCCTTGCTTCCCCTAACATACACGCCAAAAGAAAAAAAGCAAGAAGCAAGAAAATAATTTTCTCTTCTACTATACTCCACCATTACGGAAACACTCATGGAATAACCCATTCATTGCCGCATCACACAGCCCTTCATTCACCGAAAACACATACCCGAACCATAACTTAAACCACCAAAAATCACAGCCCAAAATAGTCCATGTAGTGACCGTAAAACATCAGCCCCAATACCCCCTTAAAGAACGCCAAAATAGTCCCTTAATATAGGAAAAACAGCAGCAAAATGGAGTAAAAACAGTAGTAAAATGGAGTAAAAATAGCAGCAAAACGGAGGAAACGACATCTCAAAACAGCGAAGCAGCGAAACAAGAGCAGTGGACCAGTGAACCGGAAGAGTTGCGGAGCATCAACCCTTCCGACGGCCGTGTAACACACTTTCGATAGAAGACATAAGAGGTTAGACCTGAGGGCACCCTTCTTATTTATTCTCATATTTGTTGTTGTTTATTAGAATTCCTTCGCATGAGAGTCGTTTGTTGATATATGTTGCGGTCCTTGCAGTTTGCACTCGGGATACAATGCCACGTACCACTTGAGAGATTCACACATTTCGTTTCATCCAACCTTGTATTCGAGCATGATTGGGTTGCTAGTATGTTATTTATTTTTAAGCATGATTTAGTCGTTAGTATGCTATTACTTTCTGCATGTTACTTATTTATGCATGATGATATAGTGCGCATGGGAAAATCAGGTTGGATTAAAGGTCCTCCATTTTGAGGGATAAAAAGCCCAAGGGCTATATTTGCCACGACGTTTTGCTGCGCCGGACGGAGTATGTTTGATTGAATGTGAGATATGTTTAATCGAGCATACGAGGTCCTATATTATTGTTTTATATGCATTCTAATATAATGCGCATGGGCTAACTAGGTTGGATTAAAGGTCCTCTATTCGAGGGAAATGCCTGAAGGCTACCTTTACCACGATGTTTTGCCGCGCCTTTTATTATGTCATTTACCCTTTGCATATCATTGCTTTATTTACGTATGCATTGCATTCTTGTGTGCATGGGCTAACTAGGGTGGATTAAAGGTCCTCTATTCGAGGGAAATGACTAAAGGCTACCTTTTCCATGATGTTTTGCCGCGCTGGACAAGGTGCACCCGATTGATTGTGAAATATGTTCCATCGGGCACACGAGGTCCTACATTGTGTATTTGTTTATCCATATGTGTGTTTGTGTCATTTCAGATGCCTTTTGGCAATCTCGTTCGAACACGTTTCCAAACACTACATGAACATATGCATCATTCCTCATTCCGTTCGAATGTGTTTACGAACGCTACACGAATGTATGCATTCTATCTTATTTCCTTTCGAACGTATTTACGAACGCTACACGAATGTATGCATTCTATCTTATTTCCGTTCGAACGCGTCTCAGAACGCTACTCGAACGTTTGAATTTTGTTTACCATTCGAACGCGTTTATGAACGCTACTCGATCACGCATGCATTTTATTATATCATGCATCAGGTCTCATCCCATTCGAATGCGTTATCAAATGCCATACGAACGCAGACATTTTGTTTATCTTTCGAACGCATTATCAAACGCTACTCGAACGCTTTACCATTCAAACGCGTTTACGAATGCTACATGAACGCGCACGCACTGGCCATATTCCTTCATCATGTTTCTTGCATGTTTGTTCCTTTAGTCATTCACTTCCCCATCATATGCTTAGTTAGCTCTCTTCAATATTTATGCCCTTACCGTTATTGTTTATTTATATTTTCCACATTTATTCGATATGCTCATGAGATAGTGTGCTCGCTTTTATTATCAATGTCTTTATAGTTGTTATTAGTTACATTATTGCACTTTATTGCTTAATACGTTCATGAATTATGTATTTTGCCTTCATTTCTTTCATTTACGATTATGGGTGTGCAAACTTGCATGTTGCTTAAATTATCTAGAAACATATGTTGCATGAGATTTGGTTGCACTATTGCATAAATCCTTTCATTAAAAGTGGCATAAGTAAGGGACCATTCCGAACCCAACGATTTGAGGTATTCCCTTGCGAGGGGTGAGTGCAGCCTTAAATCATTTTCCCGGTTCACACCGGGTGGCGACTCCATTTTTATTTCTTTGGTTTAGATCCTTCGTGGGCTATTCCGTACTCCCAATCGGGCCGCGAGCCGGGACAACGTCGCCGATTTATGTGTCCTACAGAAAGTAAAACTCGATAAAAATCGGAGTAATACTCTTCCAGGCACCGATTCCTTAATAGAACACAAACAGTTCATCAAGGATGAAATTGTGCCACAAAATTTGAATACACAAGAACCGCGTAAGTCGGAGAGAGTCAGAAAACAACCTGGGAGGTATGGGTTTCAGATCTCACCTCATAAAGATGTCAATCTTATTGAGGAACACAAACTGGCTACGTATGAGGAAGTGATACAAGGTATCGACTCCTTATTATGGCAAAGTGCCATGAAGTCCGAAATGGATTCCATATATACAACCAAGTTTGGACACTAGTTGATGTACTTGAAGGCATTGTGCCTGTTAGTACTATATGAGTCTTCAAGGAAGACATACATGGATGGCAACATACCAACGTACTGAGCTAGGCTTGTAGCGAAAAGGTATCGTTATCAACATTGTGTCGATTACGACGAAACCTTTTACTCATTGCCATGGTTAAATCCATTTGGATAATGCTTTCTAATACTGCATGTTTCATTTAGGAAATATAGCAGCAGAACGTCAAAATCACTTTCCTTAAACGAAGACCTTTTGGAGGATTTTTACAACATCCTGACGGTTTTGTCGTACCAAAATATGCAAACAAGGTTTGCAAGTTAAATCGATCCATTTATGGATTGAAACAAGCATTGCGTTCTTGGAACTATCGTTTTGATGTAATCATAATGATATATGATTTAATTCAAAACGAAAATGATTCTTGTGTATATTAGGAGGTTAGTGGGAGCGCACTGACAATGATTGTCATATATAATGATGATATATCATTTCTTGGAAATGATATTCCCATAATGCAATCGGTGAAAGCTTGGCTTTCATGAAAATTCTCCGTAGACTACTTGGGAGAGACAACCTTTATTCTAGGAATAAAGATCTACTGGGATAGATCTAAAAGTTGTTGGCACTCTCTAAGAACTTGTACATTGAAATATATGTACGCGACCTGATGTCTCATATGCTTTGAGCATATGAAGTCACAATCAGGCCAATCCAAGTGATAGTCACTGGATTGATGTTAAGAACATCTTTAAGTATCTTAGATGAACTAAGGATGCTTTCTTAAACTATGGAGAAGGAGAACTTGAAGTGACTGGGTTCATCGTTGTAAGTTTCCAAACTGATAAAACGACTATAAGTCGTAATAAAAGTACTATATAGTTTGAATAACGGAATAGTGAGCTGGAAATCTTTCTAGCAAGATACTGTTTCCGAATAAACAATAAAAGTGGAATATTGCCGCAGCTGAGGCAGCAATAGAAGCGATTTGGATCTATAATAATCCTAATTAGATTAGGAGTAGTTCTGTTAGCATCTGAGCTAGGCTACAGCACAGGCTAAAGAATTAATGGTCTCATCAATGATCCAAGTATATACTTCAACTATTCATCTGATTCGTTCGGATCATACATCGTGGTGATGTGATGATCAAATAAATCACATTAGATGATAACATTGCAAATCCACTGACGAAAGCTATTTCTCAGTAGAAATTTGAGCGACCCGTACATAGTTCAGGTGTAAGACACTTGAGTGATTGGCTATAGGCCAAGTGGGAGATTGTTGGACAATTATGACCATAGCATCACTATTTGTACAAAACATGGTGTTGTTGTACAAATTAACTATGTGACCAAGGAAATTGCTATTTTATCATTTGTAATTGGATTACCAAGATATATAAATGATAAAAGTCCATATGATTAGTTCTGGATTAATACGATATGAGACAATATTAATCCACTAAGGTTTAATCATTAAAATATCCTTAGTCGTAGTATTATCGAGGTTGGACATCGATATTGCGGAATAGACTAGTATTGCACTTGTGCGTGTTGTGGGAGCATAACTGCATAGTTCTCATATATTTAAGTATTGGATACTTATGCAAGTGTGATAGGAGGTTGTGTTTACCGATGGTACGGGAACAGCTTCGCTCTGGATAAACCCCTCGAATTCCATTGGTAGTATGACTATGTGTCTATGGAAATCCGATTCATGGTAGGTGTATTTGGTCTTAACCTGAGACTTGTATCGCTAATACTTGCGACAATCAATATACTTTGGTTTTGGTCGTCCAGGGCTTTAACAGGTTCTGTGTACGCCTCTTCTGGGTATATTGAGAATCGTAGTGTATTGGGTGTGATGTTAAGATGGAAGTATTGTTGGAGAAATTAACCAAGCCCCAAGATCAACAAGAACAAGCAAAATATATAAATACATGAATGAATTAATGAAGTATGGCGGAATCATACTCACAATACTTGAAAATGGATGCTAAGATGATGCGAAATTCCTCCTTGTGCAGTGAAGCTCTCGGCCAAGAAGAAAAGAGGGACTCCAAGTCGAGTTTGATCCTTCCAAGCTCAAGGATTAGTTTCCCATATCACCTATGTATGATCCCTTGAAGGTGCTAGCCTTTGTTGTGATTTTGAATGCACAACTTCTTCAAATCTTGCCACAAAAATTGAAGAAATGGAGAGCCTAAAACTGCATGTAGTTTCGGCAATGTGAGAGAGAGAGGAGTCTTATGATTTTTGTTACAAAAAATCAATTTATATTTATGCCATAATATTTATTAAATTAATAATAAACTTATGACACAAATCATGCAATGGTTTAGAGTGTCAAACACTCAAACTCCATGCAAAACCATTGAGTGTATTGTACACTATCACCATGCAATGTATTAACAATTAAATAATGCATAAAATGACATGTGTCATGTGGGCCCCACACGTTTCCAAATGAAAGTGGGCCCACGTGCACTCACGCGTTCGGGTTTGATATTTCCGAAATACCGAACTTACGTCGCGACGTTAATTAAATCGAATTTAAATAAATAATTGCGCCTAGCGAAATTATTATTTACGTCGCTAACGAATTAATTCTAAAATAACTCGTTTGCCCGAATTAAAATCTAATTTTAATTTCGCGTCGAAATCGAATTTCGATTATTATATCGAATATAATATTTTTACGATTAATTCCAAATTAATCGTCTCTCTCTTTTTATAGTACTTTATCCAAGATAAAGTCTCTCCGTAATTAATCCAAGATTAATCGAGTTTGAATCATACGTCATTGGTGAATCTTCGGGAAGCGACCAAGAGATCTCTGGATATGTTGGCAGTAAATACGGCCGTCAGATTATCTGAATACGTACGTACCAAGTACTACGTTTTTACCCTTTTACAAGACAAGGTTAGCCTCTAGCAAAACGCCATGCCTACCCAATTCTCCAGAAATATTCTTATTGGAATATAAGATCTATAACAGGCGTAGTATACCGTAGTATAGTGTATATCGAACAAGTATCGGATGATCACATGTAAGGCCTGGGGCTGGAGATGTGTCTGCCCCGTACGATACACATATCGGACATCAAAGCACCGAGTCTCTTTGAATCGGATAATCCTGACCTAGTCATATTATCCCGATGGTTGCAACCATTATAGAGTACTAGTTCTGTATCCCTCACGATCATCATCTCCATATGTCTGAAGTGATACTTCCATCTTGACATCACACCCAATACACTACGATTCTCGATAAACCCAGAAGAGGTGTACACAGAACCCGTTAAAGCCCTGGACCACCAAAACTAAAGTTTACCGATTGTCGTAAGTACTAGCGATGCAAGTCTCAGGTTAAGATCATATGCACCTACCCTGAAGCGGACTCCCATAGACACGCAGACATACTACCAATGGGATTCCGCGGGGTCTATCCAGAGCGAAGCTATTTTCCGTACCATCGGTAAAACACAACCTCCTACCGCACTTGCATAAGTATCCTATACTTAAATATATGAGAACTATGCCGTTGTGCCCTCACAACATGCACAAGTGCAGTACTAGTCTATTCCGCATTATCGATGTCCAATCTCGATAATACTACGACTAGGGATATTTAATGATTAAACCTTTATGGATTGATACCGTCTCATATCATCATAATCCGGAACTAATCATAGGGACTCTTACCATTTATTTCAAAGTAAATAAATTACAAAACGGTAAAAGGCAATTTCATTACTACATAGTTAATTTTGTACAATAATACAATATCATTTACAAAATAGTGACGCTATGGGTCATAACTGTCTAACAATCTCCCACTTGGCCTATAGCCAGTCACTCAAGCATCTAATACCTGAACTATGTATGTGTCGCTCAAACTTTTCCCGAGGAATTATTTTCGTCAGCGGATCTGCAATGTTGTCCTCTGATGCGATCTTTTCGATCTTCACATCGCCACGATGTATGATCTCTCGAATCAGATGGAATCGTCGAAGAACATGTTTGGATCGTTGATGAGACCTTGGTTCCTTAGCTTGCGCTATGGCCCCGCTATTGTCACAATACAATAAAACGGGCTCAGCTGCTAATGGAACTACTCCTAATCCAACTAGAAATTTTCGGATCCAAACCGCCTCCTTTGCTGCTTCAGCTGCTGCAATGTACTCCGCTTCAGTTGTTGAATCGGCAACAGTATCTTGCTTGGAAGATTTCCAGCTCACTGCTCCGTTATTCAAGCAAAATATGTACCCGGTTTGCGACTTGAAGTCGTCTCTGTCGGTTTGGAAACTTGCATCGGTATACCCAGATACCTCAAGTTCTCCATCTCCATAGATTAAGAAAACATCCTTAGTTCTCTTAGATACCTAAGGATACTCTTAACCGCCATCCAGTGATCCTTTCCTGGATCGGCCTGATATCGACTACACATGCTCAAAGCATAGGACACATCAGGTCGTGTACATATCATGGCATACATGATCGATCCAACTGCCGAGGCGAATGGAGTCCGACTCATGTTGTCTCTCTCATCTTGTGTTTTAGGACACATGTCCCTAGATAGATAGACGCCATGTGATGTTGGCAACAGTCCCCTCTTGGACTGATCCATGTTGAATCTCTTCAACACTTATCAATATATGTACTCTGGGAGAGTCCAAGTAGCCTTCTAGATCTATCCCGGTAGATCTTTATTCCTAGAATAAAAGCTGCTTCTCCCAGATCTTTCATGGAGAATTTCAATGAAAGCCAAGCTTTCACCGATGTTAACATGGGAATGTCATTGCCTATAAGCAATACATCATCGACATAAAGGACAATAAAAGTCAGTGCACTCCCACTAACCTTCTTATATACACAAGGATCATCTACGTTTTGAATGAAATCATATTCTTTTATGACCTCATCAAAACGTTGGTTCCATGACCTCGATGCTTGCTTCAGTCCATAAATCGACCGATTTAACTTACAAACCTTGTTTGCAAGTCTTGGTGCGATAAAACCGTCAGGTTGTTGCATATAAACATCCTCCAACAGGTTTCCGTTAAGGAAAGCGGTTTTAACGTCCATCTGCCATATTTCGTAATCGTAATATGCAGCTATCGCAAGCATTATCCGAATGGATTTAATCATGGCAACGGGTGAGAAAGTTTCTGTTAGACATTATGTCCCATAGCGTCACTGTTTGTAAATGATATTGTATTATTGTACAAAATTAACTATGTGATAATGAAATTGCCTTTTGCCGTTTTGTAATATTATTTACTTTGATATATAAATGGCGAAAGTCCATATGAATAATACCGGATTGAGATGATATGAGACAGTATCAATCCATAAAGGTTTAATCATTAAATATCCCTAGTCGGAGTATTATCGAGATCGGACATCGATAATGCGGAATAGACTAGTATTGCGCTTGTGCACGTTGTGAGGGCCAACGGCATAGTTCTCATATATTTAAGTATTGGATACTTATGCAAGTGTGATAGGAGGTTGTGTTTTACCGATGGTACGGAAAACAGCTTCGCTCTGGATAGACCCCGCGAAATCCCATTGGTAGTATGTCTGCGTGTCTATGGGAGGCCGCATCAGGGTAGGTGTATATGGTCTTAACCTGAGACTTACATCGCTAGTACTTGCGACAATCGGTAAACTTTGGTTTTGGTGGTTGGGGACCTTAACCGGTTCTGTGTACACCTCTTCTGGGTTTATCGAGAATCGTAGTGTACTGGATGTGATGTCGAGATGGAAGTATCACTTCAGACATATGGAGGTGATGATCACGCAGGACACAGAACTAGTACTCTATAAAAGGTTGCAACCGTCGGGACAATATGACCAGGTCAGGATTGTCCGATTTAAAGAGACTAGTTGCTTGATGTCCGATATATGTTTCGTACGGGGCAGACACATTTCCAGCCCCAGGCCTAACATGTGATCGTCCGATACTGGATCGATGTACGCAATACTACGGTATACTACGCTTGATATAGATCTGATATTCCTATAAGAAATTTCTGGAGAATTGGGTAGGCATGGCGCTTTGCTAGAAGCCAACCTTGTCTTGTGAATCGGTTAAAACGTAGTACGAGGTACGTACGTGTTCGGATTATCCGACGACCGTATTTACTGCCAACATATCCGGAGATCTCTTGGGTCGCTTCCCGAAGATTCACCAATGACGTATGATTCAAACTCGATTAATCTTGGATTAATTACGGAGAGACTTTATCTTGGATAAAGTACTATAAATAGAGAGAGAATGATTAATTTGGAATTAATCGTAAAATTATTATATTCGATATAATAATCGAAATTCGATTTCGACGCGAAATTAAAATTAGATTTTAATTCGGGCAAACGAGTTAATTTAGAATTAATTCGTTAGCGACGTAAATAATAATATCGCTAGGCGCAATCATTTATTTAAATTCGATTTAATTAACGTCGCGACGTAAGTTCGGTATTTCGGAAATATCGAACCCGAACGCGTGAGTGCACGTGGGCCCATTTTCATTTGGAAACGTGTGGGGCCCATATGACACATGTCATATTATGAATTATTTAATTGTGATGCATTGCATGGAGATAGTGTACAATGCACTCAATGGTTTTACATGGAAATTGAGTGTTTGACACTCTAAGCCATTGCATGATTTGTGTCATAAGTTTAATATTAATTTAATAATATTATGGCATAAATATAAATTGATTTTTGAAATCAAACTCCTCTCTCCTCTCTTTCCTCTTGACCGAAACTGTGAAGTTTCACAGCCCTCTCCACTTTTCTGTTTTTGTTGCAAAACTTGAAGAATTTGTGTTTGTTTGGAACATAAAATCATACACAAGGCTAGCACCATCAAGGGATCATACAAAGGTGTTATGGGAAACTAATCTTAGAGCTTGGAAGGATCAAAAATTGCTTGGAGCTTCTCTTTTCTGTTTGGCCGAAACCCTCACTGCACAAAGGAGAAATTTTTGTTTCATCAACGCATCCGCATTCCGTTCTTTGTGAGTATGATTCCGCCATACTTCATCTTTTAATATATATATTCATTGTTGTTTTTAAATGCTTAATCTTTCCTTGGGACATATAATAGAAACCAACAATGGTATCATGGAGCCATGGTAAGCATGAAATACTTTAGGTTAAAATTTGGGTAAAATTGATTGAAGCATGTTCTTGTGAAATTTGATGAATGAGTATGCTTATATGTATGTAAAATGACATAATATGAAATCAATTTTATGAAAAATACATTGGATGATTTTTTCCCCAAATTCATGCCTTGGCCGAATGTGTTGCTACTTGGAGTTGATTGGAATTTTTTGTGTTTAAGATCATTGGATGACTTAGAACGTATACGGGACGTAGATTAGTAATTCAATAGGATTGAAAAAAAAATCGACACAAAAAACTCACCTTGGCCGAATGTTAATGGACAAGTAAAGGAGTTGATTTTTTGTTAAAATTAATGTTGGACATTTATTTTGAAAAATAGATGATTAATAAATTAAATGGGTATTTTTGAAATATTTGGTTTAATATATAAATCTTGGTTTTACACTTTAATTAATTGGACTTTAATGTTTGGAATTAAAATTTAATTAATGGGCTTAATTGGTGAATTGGGCTTTTAATATTGTATTTGGGCATAATGGGCTTGGGTGGACCAAGTAGATTTGGGCCAAAAGGATTGGATCCAATTTGGGCCTAAATCACTCCATTAAGTCCAAAATAATATAATGGGCTTTAAAAATTTAATTGGGCCTTATGGGCTTAAAATTGGTTTTATGGCATTTAAGGGTGATTCCTTATTTGGGCTTGGTAATTGGGTTTGACCCACATTGACCAAAGCCCAAGCCTTAATAAATCAATTGAAAGCCCATTTGACTTGAATTAAATTAAACATTGGATGTTAGTTGGGCTTTGAGACCCAATAGGATTAGATTTAGAATCTAAGTCTTTAAAGCACATTAAAAGTGTAAACATTTAATTTGGAATTAAATAATTGAATTAGTATTGAATACGAATTAAATTAGATTTAATAAGTAGTTCGATATAATTCGCGAATTCGTACCTTATGTACTTATTCTCAATCGAGTTGGACTCGCGCAAAATCAAACCGTTGTTTGAACTGGATGATCACTTAAACATAGACTAATTAATTGGATTAGATTGGTTGTAAAAAGCATGTCTTGAATGAATGAATGTGGATGTGATGTATGAATAGTGTATATCGGATGGATATTAGAAGGGAAGGGTAATTTTAGAAATTATTGTAAATTTGGAATTTATAAATTGGACCTGCGTGTCCAGCCTTATCTCTTTATCTCTTTGTATTCTCTTCTCACCTAATTCCCCTCAATGTAAATGAGGTTCTCTTATTGTATTTGAAAATGGGTAGAAGTAGAATAGTGCTAGCATGGAGAGGAAAGGGAGTGATTTGTTCTAGGAACAAATTGTTTATATATCCATCCGCATATCACTATTAATTTACTTTACGCGCTTTATGATGTTTTAGAAGCATGCTTAAGGGTGTATGATGATGAGACCTAACAAAGATAAATAAATTGGTTGCCAATTACGCGAAAATCCCTCAATTTATATTAAGCAAATATCCTTCCATTGAATGATTCTTGTTCAAGATCCGAAGTTGGCATTGGTTTGTTGGCCAAAGTCAAGACCTTTGTCAATCAAGGATGTACTTGAATCATGAGAGTTTTGTTGCATATCGGTGTCTTGTCCAAATCGTGATTTTTATTGGCCAAAGTCAAGATCACTTTTTGTCCAATGACTTGATTACGAAACTTTCCTCGTCAATGGGTCCCGCTTAACTGGAATCATTAGGTTTGTTTTTGGCCAAAGCCAAGGCCTAGATGATTCGGAGGATATGGTTAGGAAAATGTAATGGATACATTGCCATTATACATATGTTTCGGACTTGGATGTCCACCTAACCGGATCTAGGAATTGGATGAGATCCAATTGATCATAGAGATCTACCTAAGTTAAATAGCATACAGCTTTTATTGACCAAAGTCAAGGTTGTGTGTTATTTAACGGGATCCTAGCCCACTAGGAAATACGATTTCCCGAGTTCTCCACAAGAGGGTTAGATACTTGAAGAAAATAGTGGGAGGCTATTGTTGAATTTGCAATTTCGTTCAGATACTTAGCCTTACGCGTCTTTCAAAATTATTTCGTCAATATTTTAATAATTAGTTGGACTAATATATTGTTATTTTGCTTGTAACAGTTTGACTGTACCCATAACATCGTTGACTTTATAGTTGGACTATAGTTGTCAAGATGACTGGCAAGGGTAATGTCCGCGACATAATCATGGGCGATAATGTCTTCAAAGGGACAAACTTTGCCGACTGGGAAATGAACCTCAAGATAGTGCTTGGGGCTGAGAGGGTGCTGTATACTATTCAGAGACCTCTCCCGCCTAAACCACTGAGCCACTGGAGCTAGAGTTATGGAAGACTCATAGTGACGATTGTGACCAAGCTCAGTCAGTTATGCTAGCTGCAATGACCCAGCATTTCAGACGCCAGAACAGGGACTTGGATCCCTATAACATGATGGCAAGATTGCGTGATCTCCACCGCACCAACAAGCGGATGGAGAGGTACGAGCTAGTAAGGAAACTCTTCCGCTCCCAGATGACAGACGGCGCATCAGTTGAGGCCCACGGGACTCAAATGATCGCTGACATAGATGAGTTAGCCAAGATGGGCATTGTCTTGGAGGCAGAGAGTTGACGATTGATATGCTATTACAATCGCTACCCGATACTTGGAAACAAATCATCATCAACTATAAGTTGATGGACACTGACGACACTCTTGGAGAGTTGTTGTCCGTGCTGAAGGAGTCCGAAAAGGAACTCCTAAAGGGGAGCAAGCGCGAGGCGATTATGCATCGACCTCTCATGCGCCAAGGGCTGGGCCCAAGGTAATTGGAGGTGCGAGGAAGAAGAAGAAGTTCAAGAACAAGGGCAAGGGCAAGTTGACAGTGGCTTCTAGGAAGCCAAAGGACAAATCTCGCGACATCTGCCTCAACTGCGGCAAGAGGGGTCACTGGAAACGTGACTGCCGAATGGACAAGGGCAAAGGGAGGATATCAAGGCTGGCAAGGCTATCGCCTCTGGTATGTTTGTTACTGAGATAAATATGAATACTTCTAGTTTTAAAAATTGGATTTTTGATTCTGGTTGTGGTGCTCATATTTGTACTGATGTGCAGGATCTGCAGGATAGCAGGGTGCTGGCATCGGGGGAGATGGATCTACGGGTCGGAAACGGAACACCAGTTGTTGTTTTGGCCGTAGGGACTTTTGTTTTAGAACTGCCCTCAGGGCATGTACTTAAACTTTTGAACTGTTATTTTGTACCTAGTTTAACTAGGAATATTATATCTGTATCCTTGTTAACCCAGCAGGGTTACACTTTTGTATTTAGAAACACTGGGTGTTATTTATATAAAAATGATGCAGAAATTTGCACAGCTGTTGCAAATAACGGTCTTTATATTTTGAATATAAATTAATCTCCTAAAATGACAAACAAAAGGCTCAAAAGGAGTAATCTAAAAGATGAAGCTTATATGTGGCATTGTCGTCTAGGACACATCAACAAGACTCGCATATCCACACTTTCGAAGAGTGGGTACTTGGACGAATTTGATCCCAATTCATATGACGTCTGCGAATCTTGTCTTTTAGGCAAAATGCCTAAATCACCTTTTAGCGGTAAAGGTGAACGTGCCACAGAATTGTTAGCTCTCGTTCATACTGACGTATGCGGGCCCATATCTAGCCAGGCTAGAGGTGGATTTCACTACTTCGTAACCTTCACAGATGATGCATCTCGTCACGGTTATGTGTATCTTATGAGACACAAGTCAGAAACTTTTGAGAAATTCAAAGCGTTTCGACACGAAGTGGAGAAACAAACAGGGAAGAGTATTAAGACATTACGGTCAGACCGTGGTGGCGAATACTTAAGTTATGAGTTTCAAGATTACTTGAAAGAATATGGTATTCTTTCACAGTGGACTCCTCCTGGAACACCGCAATTAAACGGTGTGTCCGAACGGAGAAACCGCACCTTGTTAGACATGGTGAGGTCAATGATGAGTCACACTGAGCTACCAATATCCTTCTGGGGATACGCATTAAACAGTGCTATACTTATTTTAAATAAGGTACCGTCGAAGTCTGTTGAACAGACTCCATATGAGATATGGACAGGAAGGAAACCAGGTTTCTCTTTCCTGAAGATTTGGGGATGCTGGGCATATGTTAAACGTTTGGAAGGTACCAAACTTGAACCCAAATCTGATAAATGCCTTTTCGTAGGATATCCTAGGGAAACCAAAGGATATTACTTCTATCACCCACAAGAGAACAAAGTATTTGTTGCTCTACAAGCATTTTTCCTTGAGAAGGATTTTATAAATGCAGTGGTAAGTGGGAGGAAAGTAGAACTCGATGAAGATCGTAGTGATACTGTTCCTGGCAATGAATCAATGACGGAACAAGAACAGACCGTCCGGGATGAGTCTGTACCACAAACTTCACATACACAAGGACTGCGTAGGTCGGAGAGAGTCAGAACAGTACTTGAGAGGTATGGGTTCCTGATCTCACCTCATGTAGATATTAATCTTATTGAGGATATTGAGCCGGCTACGTATGAGGAAGCGATACAAAATATCGATTCCGCTTTATGGCAAGAAGCCATGAAGTCCGAGATGGATTCCATGTACGCCACCAAGTTTGGACACTGGTTGATGCACCAGAAGGCGTAAAGCCTATTGGATGCAGATGGATCTTCAAGATGAAGACCGACATGGATGGTAACGTACAAACGTACAAAGCTAGGCTTGTAGCGAAGGGGTATCGTCAACAATATGGTATTGATTATGACGAAACCTTGTCACCCGTTGCCATGATTAAATCCATTCGGATAATGCTTGCAATAGCTGCATATTTCGATTACGAGATATGGCAGATGGACGTTAAAACCGCTTTCCTTAACGGAAACCTTTTGGAGGATGTTTATATGCAACAGCCTGACGGTTTTATCATACCTAGACTTGCAAACAAGGTTTGTAAGTTAAATCGATCCATTTATGGATTGAAGCAAGCATCACGGTCATGGAATCAGCGTTTTGATGAGATCATAAAAGAATATGATTTCGTGCAAAACGCAGATGATCCTTGTGTATACAAGAAGGTTAGTGGGAGAGCACTTACTTTTATTGTCCTTTATGTCGACGACGTATTGCTTATAGGCAATGACATTCCCATGCTAACGTCGGTGAAAGCTTGGCTTTCATTAAAATTCTCCATGAAAGATCTGGGAGAAGCAGCCTTTATTCTTGGAATAAAGATCTACCGGGATAGATCTAGAAAGCTGCTTGGACTCTCCCAGAGTACATACATTGATAAAGTGTTGAAGCGATTCAACATGGAACAATCCAAGAGGGGATTGGTTCCAATGGTACGTGGTACCTCTCTGTCTAAGGACATGTGTCCTAAGACTCAGGAAGAGAGAGACAACATGAGTCGGATACCGTTCGCCTCGGCAGTCGGATCGATCATGTATGCCATGATATGCACAAGACCTGATGTCTCATATGCTTTGAGCATGTGCAGTCGCTATCAGGCCGATCCAGGTGAAG